>JARQOD010003953.1:0-59468 GCA_033576555.1 Oophaga sylvatica | reverse complement strand
AAAATTTATTTATTATAACTTGCGTTTATTTATGAAAAAACTGAAATATGGCAAAAATTTTGAAAATTTTGCAATTTTCAAACTTTTAATTTTTATGCCATTAAATCAGAGAGATATGTCACAAAAATTTGTTAATAAATAACATTTCCCACATGTCTACTTTACATCAGCACAATTTTGGAACAAAATGTTTTTTTGTTAGGAAGTTATAAGTGTTAAAAGTTGACCAGCAATTTCTCATTTTTCCAACAAAATTTACAAAACCATTTTTTTTAGGGGCCGCCTCACATTTGAAGTGAATTTGATTGGTCAATATGACAGAAAATACCCAAAAGTGACACTATTCTAAAAACTGTACCCCTCAACGTGTTCAAAGCCACATTCAAGAAGTTTATTAACCCTTTAGGTACTTCACAAGAATTGAAGCAATGTGGAAGGAAAAAAATGAACATTTAACTTTTTTTCCCAAAATTTTTCTTTCGACACAATTTTTTTAAATTTTGTCAAGGGTATCAGTAGAAAATGAACCACAATATTTGTTGTACAATTTCTCCTGAGTACACTGATACCCCATGTGTGGGGGTAAACCACTATTTGGGCGCATGGCAGAGCTCGGAAGGGAAGCAGCGCTATTTGACTTTTTTGGTTGGAATTGAGATTGGACGCCATGTCGCATTTGGAGAGTCCCTGTGTGCCTAAACAGTGGAAACCCCCCACAAGTGACCCCATTTTGGAAACTAGACCCCCCAAGGAACTTATCTAAATGTGTTGTGAGAGCTTTTAACCCCCAAGGGCTTCACAGAAGGTTATAACGTAGAGCCGTAAAATTAAAAAAACATATTTTTTCCAAAAAAAATGATCTTTTCATCCCAATTTTTATTTTCCAAAGAATAAAAGGACCCAAAAAGTTATTGTGCAATTAGTCCTGAGTACGCTGATACCCCATATGTGGGGGTAAACCACTATTTGGGCGCATGGCAGAGCTCGGAAGGGAAGCAGCGCCATTTGACTTTTTTGGCTGGAATTGAGATTGGACGCCATGTCGTATTTGGAGAGCCCCTGTGTGCCTAAACAGTGGAAACCCCCCACAAGTGACCCCATTTTGGAAACTATACCCCCCAAGGAACTTATCTAGATGTGTGGTGAGAGCTTTGAACCCCCAAGGGCTTCACAGAAGGTTATAACGTAGAGCAGTAAAATTAAAAAATCATATCTTTTCCACAAAAATGATCTTTCCACCCCCAATTTTTATTTTCCAAAGGGTAATAGGACCCCAAAAGTTATTGTGCAATTTGTCCTGAGTACGCTGATACCCCATATGTGGGGGTAAACCACTATTTGGGTGCATGGCAGAGCTTGGAAGGGAAGCAGCGCCATTTGACTTTTTTGGCTGGAATTGAGATTGGAGCTCCATGTCGCATTTGGAGAGTCCCTGTGAGCCTAAACAGTGGAAACCCCCTACAAGTGACCCCATTTTGGAAACTAGACCCCCCAAGGAACTTATCTAGATGTGTGGTGAGAGCTTTGAACCCCCAAGGGCTTCACAGAAGGTTATAACTGTTGTGAATGGGTTTGAGATGAGTTCTGAGCAGAGGCTCCCTCTGGTGGTTACAAGCGGTGCTAGTCTGTCCAGTGAAGATTGTGAGGACTGGGAATCAGGTGTTACTGACTGGTCTTATATAAGGGAGTCACCTTCCCATCAGGGTTGCCGGTGATCAATTGTTCTGGTCTGAATCCTTTATTCCAGTTTCCCTTGTAGCCTGCTGTGTCGTGTCTGCATCTCCTGCTAACAGATAAGACATTTTCTTCTTTTGTGTTTGTGCTATATTTTTGCATTTTGTCCTGCACTTCTGTGGGGGCCTTCAGGGTCCCCTCCGGGGGCTTCTGCCCTCTCAGTTTTGTTCAGCCACTGATGTTTGTACTTTTGCTTTTTCCAGTTTTTTCAGTGGCTGCTGTTTTGATTTTGTTACACCAGAGAACTAATTTAGGTGGAAGAGGTCGTGTGATCTCAGGTGTTTTTGAAATTAGTAGAGTTGGTGCTTTTCAGGGTTTTCTGGGATTGCAGTAAGTACCCTTCCTATCCTTTTCTATTTAGTTAGTTTGGGCCCCATCGTTTGCTCATACTATTTTCTTTCTGTGTCAGTATTTCATCTTGTCTAACCGCCATTACATGTTTGGGGGCTTTCTATTGTCTTTGGGGTTCTGCTCTGGGGCAGATAGCTTTCCTATATCTATCTTTAGGTGTAGTTAGTTTCTCAGGCTGTGACGAGGCGTCTAGGACCAACGTAGGAACGCTCCACGGCTGCCTCTAGTTGTGGTGGTTAGTAAGGGTACTGCAATCTCATAGATTCCAACTGCTCTGGTGTATTGCCTTTTTTGCCTGCACTCCTCAGCTACCGAAACATAACAGTATCACCGGCCTAAAAATTGAACCTGATCACCAGGAGTGCTGCAAATTTTTGGTTCTGTATAATCTGCATGACATTATCGTGCTGGGTTTTCCTTGGTTACAGTCTCATAATCCTGTTTTGGATTGGAAATCTGTGTCTGTAACCAGTTGGGGCTGCCAATGTGTTAATACCAACACTCCTGTTTTTTCTGCCTCCCCCAGGCTCAGGATGTTCCTGACTTTTTGATTGATTTTTCTGATGTGTTTAGCGAAAGTAAATCTGCATCCTTGCCTCCCCATAGGAGCTATGACTGCGCTATTGAATTAGTGCCGGGTAGTAAATTCCCTAAAGGTCGCCTTTTTAACTTGTCTGTACCTGAACATGACGCTATGCGGTCTTATATCAAGGAATCATTGGAGAAGGGTCATATCAGACCATCCTCTTCACCCTTAGGTGCCGGTTTTTTCTTTGTGGCCAAAAAGGATGGTTCATTAAGGCCGTGTATTGATTATCGTCTCTTGAACAATATTACTGTGAAATATCAATACCCGTTACCCTTGATTTCTGACCTGTTTTCCAGGGTGAAAAACGCTACTTGGTTTACCAAGCTTGACCTCAGGGGGGCGTATAACCTTATTCGCATTAAGCACGGGGATGAATGGAAGACGGCATTCAATACCCCTGAAGGGCATTTTGAGTACCTGGTGATGCCCTTTGGGCTCACTAATGCTCCTTCCGTCTTCCAGTCCTTCATGAATGACATTTTCAGGGATTTTGTGGACAAATTTCTGATTGTTTATTTGGATGATATCTTGATTTTTTCTAATGACTGGGACTCTCATGTGAAACATGTTCGAACTGTATTCCAGATTTTGAGAGAGAATGCTCTGTATGTGAAGGGATCAAAGTGTCTTTTTGGCGTACAGAGGATCTCATTTCTGGGATTCATTTTGTCCCCATCTGTTATTGAAATGGACCCGGACAAGGTTCAGGCCATCTGTGATTGGGTCCAACCTACTTCATTAAAGGCTCTTCAGAGATTTTTGGGTTTTGCCAATTTTTATCGTGAATTTATTGGTAATTTCTCGGTTATTGTTAAACCATTAACTGATTTGATCAGAAAGGGTTCTGATGTGGTGAATTGGCCTCCTGAGGCAGTCTCTGCATTTCAGGAACTTAAGCAGAGATTCACTTCTGCTCCTGTTCTACGGCAGCCTGATGTTTCTCTGCCATTTCAGGTGGAGGTTGATGCCTCTGAAATTGGGGCAGGTGCCGTTTTGTCCCAAAAAGATCCAGAGACCTCTAAAAGTAACCCTTGTGCCTTTTCTCTCGAAAATTTTCTCCTACTGAACGTAATTATGACGTGGGTAATCGGGAGTTATTGGCCATGAAGTGGGCTTTTGAAGAGTGGAGACATTGGCTGGAGGGAGCCAAACATCAGGTGGTGGTCCTTAAGGACCATAAGAATCTGGTCTATCTGGAATCTGCCAAGCGACTCAATCCTAGACAGGCCAGGTGGGCCTTGTTTTTCACACGTTTTAATTTTGTATTTTCCTTTCTTCCTGGCACTAAGAATGTTAAGGCGGATGCCCTCTCGAGGAGTTTCCTTGCGGACTCTCCTGAGTTATCTGATCCTTCTGTTATTTTGAAAGAGGGTGTAGTTCTTTCCGCCATCTCGCCCAATTTGAGACTTGCTCTGGAGGGGTGTCAGGAGGATAGGCCTGAGTGCTGCCCTGTTGGAAAATTGTTTGTCCCGGACCAGTGGAAAAAGAGTGTGATGTCTGAGATTCATTGTTCCGCGTTGGCTGGGCATCCCGGAATTTTTGGTACCAGAGACTTGGTTAGTCGGTCCTTTTGGTGGCCTACCTTGTCTCGTGATGTCAGGGAATTTGTGCAGTCCTGCGGGACTTGCTCTCGCTCCAAGCCTTGCTCTCGCTCTAGTGGTTTGTTGATGCCATTGCCTGTGCCAAAGAGACCATGGACCCATATCTCTATGGATTTCATTTCCGACCTTCCTGTTTCTCAGAGAATGACCACCATCTGGGTAATTTGTGATAGGTTTTCCAAGATGATACATCTTGTGCCATTACCTAAGTTGCCTTCCTCCTCTGAATTGGTGCCGTTGTTCCTTCAGCACGTGGTTCGCTTACACGGCATTCCTGAGAACATTGTGTCTGACAGAGGAGTCCAGTTTGTTTCCAGATTTTGGAGGACTTTTTGTTCTAAACTGGGTGTTCAATTGTCTTTCTCCTCGGCATTTCATCCTCAGACCAATGGTCAAACTGAGAGAACAAACCAGACATTGGAGACTTATCTAAGATGCTTTGTGTCTGCTGATCAGGATGACTGGGTCTCTTTTTTGCCTTTGGCTGAGTTTGCTCTTAATAATAGGGCTAGTTCTGCTACTTTGATGTCTCCGTTTTTCTGTAATTCTGGATTTCACCCTCGATTTTCTTCAGGACAGACGGAGGCTTCTGTCTGTCCAGGTGTTGACTCTGTTGTGGAGCGTATGCAACTGATTTGGGACCAGGTAGTGGAGAGGTTGTCCCTCTCTCAGGAGAGGGCCCAGCGTTTGCTAACCGGCATAGGACTGATGGTCCTCGGTTTAAAGTGGGGGACTTGGTCTGGTTGTCCTCAAAGAATATTCCTATGAGAGTAGCATCTCCTAAATTTAAGCCTAGGTTCATTGGACCTTATAAGATCATGGAGATTATTAATCCTGTTTCTTTTCGTTTGCTTCTTCCAGGGACATTTAAGATCCATAACGTGTTCCACAAGTCCTTGGTGAAGAGGTTTGTTGAGCCAGTGGTTCCTGCTGCTGTGCCTCCTGACCCTGTTTTGGTTGAGGGCAATCTGGAGTATGTGGTTGAGAAAATATTAGATTCTCGTTTTTCTAGACGGAAACTCCAGTATTTGGTTAAATGGAGAGGTTATGGTCAGGAGGACAATTCTTGGGTGTTTGCTTCGGACATCCATGCTAGGAGACTTATCCGTGCGTATCATAGAACTCATCCTGACCGACCTGGTTGCTCAAATGAGGGTTCGGTGACCCTCCTCAAGGGGGGGTACTGTTGTGAATGGGTTTGAGATGAGTTCTGAGCAGAGGCTCCCTCTGGTGGTTACAAGCGGTGCTAGTCTGTCCAGTGAAGATTGTGAGGACTGGGAATCAGGTGTTACTGACTGGTCTTATATAAGGGAGTCACCTTCCCATCAGGGTTGCCGGTGATCAATTGTTCTGGTCTGAATCCTTTATTCCAGTTTCCCTTGTAGCCTGCTGTGTCGTGTCTGCATCTCCTGCTAACAGATAAGACATTTTCTTCTTTTGTGTTTGTGCTATATTTTTGCATTTTGTCCTGCACTTCTGTGGGGGCCTTCAGGGTCCCCTCCGGGGGCTTCTGCCCTCTCAGTTTTGTTCAGCCACTGATGTTTGTACTTTTGCTTTTTCCAGTTTTTTCAGTGGCTGCTGTTTTGATTTTGTTACACCAGAGAACTAATTTAGGTGGAAGAGGTCGTGTGATCTCAGGTGTTTTTGAAATTAGTAGAGTTGGTGCTTTTCAGGTTTTCTGGGATTGCAGTAAGTACCCTTCCTATCCTTTTCTATTTAGTTAGTTTGGGCCCCATCGTTTGCTCATACTATTTTCTTTCTGTGTCAGTATTTCATCTTGTCTAACCGCCATTACATGTTTGGGGGCTTTCTATTGTCTTTGGGGTTCTGCTCCGGGGCAGATAGCTTTCCTATATCTATCTTTAGGTGTAGTTAGTTTCTCAGGCTGTGACGAGGCGTCTAGGACCAACGTAGGAACGCTCCACGGCTGCCTCTAGTTGTGGTGGTTAGTCAGGGTACTGCAATCTCATAGATTCCAACTGCTCTGGTGTATTGCCTTTTTTGCCTGCACTCCTCAGCTACCGAAACATAACATATAACGTAGAGCAGTAAAATTAAAATATCATATCTTTTCCACAAAAATGATCTTTCCACCCCCAATTGTTATTTTCCAAAGGGTAACAGGACCCCAAAAGTTATTGTGCAATTTGTACTGAGTACGCTGATACCCCTATGTGGGGGTAAACCACTATTTTGACGCATGGCAGAGCTCGAAAGGGAAGGAGCGCCTTTTTCAAATGCAGACTTTGATGGAATGGTCTGCGGGTGTCATGTCACGTTTGGAGAGCCCCTGATGTGCCTAAACAGTAGAAACCCCCCACAAGTGACTCCATTTTGGAAACTAGACCCCCCAAGGAACTTATCTAGATGTGTGGTCAGCACTTTGAAACCCCAAGGGCTTCACAGAAGTTTATAACGTAGAGCCGTGAAAATAAAAAAAATCATATTTTTTTCCACAAAAATGACCTTTTTGCCCCCAAATTTTTATTTTTATAAGGGTAACAGGAGAAATAGGGCCCCAAAAGTTGATGGGCAATTTGTCCTGAGTACGCTGATATCCCATATGTGGGGGGAACCACTATTTTGACGCATGGCAGAGCTCGGAAGGGAAGGAGCACCGTTTTTAAATGCAGACTTTGATGGAATGGTCTGCGGGTGTCATGTCGCGCTTGGAGAGCCCCTGATGTGCCTAAACAGTAGAAACCCCCCACAAATGACCCCATTTTGCAAACTAGACCCCCCAAGGAACTTATCTAGATGTGTGGTCAGCACTTTGAACCCCAAAGGCTTCACAGAAGTTTATAACGTAGAGCCGTGAAAATAAAAAATCATATTTTTTTTCCACAAAAATGACCTTTTTGCCCCCAAATTTTTATTTTTATAAGGGTAACAGGAGAAATAGGGCCCCAAAAGTTGATGTGCATTTGTTCCTGAGTACGCTGATATCCCATATGTGGGGGGGAACCACTGTGATCGCCTTACTGCGATCTTTGGGAGGCACAATGAACAAATCCACAAAAGGTGAAGAATTGGTTTTCTTTTTTACGCCATTCCTCGTGCGGTATTAGTGATTAGGCGACTTTATTCCTCGGATCGGTGCGATTACAGCGATACCAGATTTATACCCTTTTTTCATGTTTAGCTTCTGTCACACACTAAAAGATGCTTTTTTTTGGAATAATTTTTTGTAAGAAATTTTTGCATCGCCGTATTTTGAGAGCTATAATTTTTCCATATTTCGGCCGACAGAGTTATCTGTGGGCTTATTTTTTGCGGGACGAACTGACGTTTTATTGGTGCCATATTCGGGCACATAACGTTTTTTGATCGCTTCCTATTCCGATTTTTGTGGAAGCAGAATGAACAAAAACCAGCAATTCAGGAATTGTTTTTTTTTTTTTTTCCTCCGTTCCGTGTGTGGTAAAATTGATAAAGCAGCTTTATTCTTCGGGTCACTGCCATTACAGCGATACCTCATTTATATATTTTCTTATGTTTTGGCGTTTTTTACACAATAAAAAATTTTATAGAAAAAATAATTATTTTTGCATCAGTTTATTCCGCGAGCTATAACTTTTTTATTTTTTCGCTGATGATGCTGTATAGTGGCTTGTTTTTTGCGGGACAAGATGACGTTTTCAGCGGTACCATGATTATTTATATCTGACATTTTTATCGCGTGTTATTGCACTTTTTCCAAGCGGTATGATGATACCGCTTGGAAAAAGTATAATTTACTACTTTTTTGTGTTTTTTTTTTACGGCTTTCACTGAAGGGGTTAACTAGGGTTACACTTTTATAGATGGGAT
This sequence comes from Oophaga sylvatica, assembly GCA_033576555.1. Lineage (NCBI taxonomy): Eukaryota > Metazoa > Chordata > Amphibia > Anura > Dendrobatidae > Oophaga > Oophaga sylvatica. The sequence continues at coordinate 51,383 of JARQOD010003953.1, read as the reverse complement.
TTTTACGGATGTGGCGATACCAAACATGTGTATTTTTTTGTTTTTTATTTTTTTTATTACATAAAAATGTGTATTTTTTAGGGGATTTTTTTAAAATTATTTTTTAATATTTTTTTTAAATTTTTTTTTAAAAAATGATTTTTTTTAACTTGTCCCTTTATGGGACTTTCACTTTTTTTACTTTTTATTGCAGTTACAATGCATTGCAATGCTCCAGCATTGCAATGCATTGTACCTATGGTGAAAGCTGCTGTGAGCATGATCACAGCAGCTTCCGTAGCTAGATGACCCGGGGTTGTCATGACAACCCCTGGGTCATCAAGGCAGAGATCGGGCCCTACAAATACATTGCAGGGCGCCGATCTGAGGCAGAGGGAGCTCCCGACCCTCTGCCTCCCCCCCTGAGCGCTGCGATCGCGCTCGATCGCAGCAGTCAGGGGGTTAACAGCCAGGGGCGGTGGGGGCACCCCTCCTGGCTGTCAGTGCAGGAAGCCTGGCCACTGCAGCGCCGGCTCCTGCACTGATCGCGCTGGAGAAGCTGAAATTTCAGCTTCTCCTGCGCGATCGCTGCTGTGTTTGGTCAGTCAGATTGACTGACCAAGCACAGCGTTGTAGGTGCGGGGACCGACGGCAAAGGTCCCCGCACCGCTTGCCGTGCCTGTCAGCTGTCTGTGACAGCTGTCGGCACTGATCTACCACTGCGTGTTTACACGCAGTGGTAGATCAAAGGGATGACGTGCACAGTCCGTCCTGGTGCCGGAACTGACACCTTGCCATGACGGACTGTGCACGTCATTGGACATTAAGGGGTTAAGCTTGTCAACCTTAATTTTCTTTATAATAATAGTAACGCATTGAAAACTGGGGGTTATTTGGCTAAAGTTGTGGGGGACGCAGGGCTGGCTCCAGGTTTTCGTGGGCAACGGGTGAAAGATTCTCAGTGGGCCACTTTAACACATACCACAATTCATGATGCTCCGATATGGCAGAGAAATATAGGTATAGTACAATGCCAAATACTTCACTTCTTACATTACATGAGTAATATCTATTTTAAAATCTACAATCGCTCAAAAAACGGACAGTATAGTCCTCCATACAGTATTATGGGCACCACATAGTGCGCCATACACATTAATGAGCCCCATATATTGCTACATACAGAATGGGCTCCATATAATGCTCCATGCAGAATAGGCCAAATATGTGCTCCATATGATGCTCCATATATAAAGGGCCCTATATGATGCCCCATAAATAATGAACCCCATATGATGCTCTAGTATATGATGGGCCCCTTATATGATACTCCAGTGTATGATGAACCCAATATAATGCTCCAAATATAATGGTCCCCATATATAATGCTCCATATATAATGGTCTCCATGTGATGCTCCATATATAATGTGCCCCATATGATGAGCCATATATAATGGGCTCCATATGATGCTCCAGTATATGATGTGCCCCATGAATGATGCTCCAGTGTATAATGGGCCCTATCTATGATGCTCAAGTGTATGATAGGCCCCATATATAATTCTCCAGTGTATAATGCTCCCCATATATTGCTCCAACCATTAAGAAAAAATAAATATCTCTCCTCGCTGGGCACTGCTCTACTCTGGACTCCTCTGCGTCGCCATCTTCCAGCTCTCTGCACTGTGACTGTTCAGGCAGAGGGCGCACAGATGTGACATCATCGCGCTCTCTGACCTGAATGTCACTGTCAGTAAACGCGGAAGACATCACAGCGGTGGAGCAGGGAGAGGTAAGTATTGCAAGTGCTGGGGCCGTGAGTTAGCAGGGGGGGCACATTTGTGGGCGCCAAGAACTGGCACAGGGCACCTCATAGTAAGCCGGTGTCTCTGACGGTGAGTGGGCCCCCCACCTGCTCAGGGCACCGGCACTTGGCCGGGTGCGCCCCAGCCCTGGGGGGGTTACAGCCCAGTTAGGGAGGTGGAAAAACTGGCTTATGTTGAGGTGTAGGCTGGATGTTCAGCAGCTGCAAATGGAGGAATTGGAGAAGTCGGAGGAAGAGGAGGACAAAGCGAGCCATTTTGCTGGCAACCTATGTGTCATCAGGGGAAGGTGGTACAAAAACATGTGAGACCCAGGCATGGTTCATTTTAATGAAGGTGAGATCACCTACATTTTGGGTCGACAGCCGGGTCTTTCTTTCAGTCAGGATTGATCCAGCAGCACTGAAGACTCTTTCTGATAGCACACTACCAGCAGGGCAAGCGAGCTCCTGTAAAGCATATTGTGCCAATTCAGGCCAGGTGTCCAGTTTACAGGCCCAGTAGTCAAAGGGAAATGAACTGTGAGGGAGAACATCGATAGGGGAGGAGAGGTCATTTTAACCATATTTGACAACTGTTGTCTCCTGTCTGTTGCAATCGATTCAGTATTACCAGTCGTGTGAGCGGTACTCGAGAAATCAATCCACAACATGGTCATGAAACCCCTGTATCCAATGCCACTTCGGCTGTGTGCACCACGAACACCTCTTCCGTTTGGACCTGTACGGCTCATGATAGAACCTTCAACGCTGCTGTGTGCTGGGAATGCCTCTAACAAATGGTGTACCAGAGTTGCTTGTTCGTTCGCCAATATTAGCTCTAGGTTCTCCTGTGGCATGATGTTCTGTAATTTGCCTTTATAGGGTGGATCGGGGATGCTGGCCAACCAGTAGTCATCATCCTTCATAATTTTGGCAATGCAGGGGTCCCTTTTTAGGATCCGCAAGACATAATCACACATGTGGGCCAATGTTCCAGGTGTCAATGATGCACTGCCAGTGGTAGGCGGAGGAGCATTTTCTGCCAAATCCACATCCCTCCATTCACGCACAAACCCTGTACTTGACCTTGGCATGCCAACATTTTCTCTTGCCCCCTGAGAAGCATCATCCTCCCCAAAATAATCATCCCCCTCATCCGCCTTCTCTTCCTCTTCTTCCTCCACCTCGTCTAGGACAGTTCTCTGAGCAGACAATGCCTGACTGTCATCAATGCTTCCCTCCTCTTCCTCCTCCGCTGCAGACGCCTGATCCTAATTGAGCTTCAAAGTTTGCATGAGCAGACGCATAAGTGGGATGCTCATGCTTATGATGGCGTCGTCTGCGCTTACCAGCCGTGTGCATTCCTCAAAACACTGAAGGACTTTACAGAGGTCTTTCAGCTTTGACCACTGCACATCCGACAACTCCATGTCTGCCCTCAAACTGCCTGCCCGTGTATCCTCCCACAAATGCATTACAGCCTGCCTCTGTTCGCACAGCCTCTCAACCATGTGCATGGTGGAGTTCCACCTTGTTGCAACGTCTATGATTAGGCGGTGCTTGGGGAGGTGGAGTGATCGCTGCAGCCTCTGCATACGACTGGAGTCTACGGGCGAGCGACGGATGTGCGATCACAGTCTTCGCACCCTATGGAGCAGGGTTGATAACTCCGGATAATTATTTAGGAAGCACTAGTGTTGAGCATTCCGATACCGCAAGTATCGGGTATCGGCCGATATTCGCGTTATCGGAATTCCGATACTTAATTCCGATACTTTTTCCATATCGTATACCGGAATCGGAAGTTCCCATAATTCTTTGAGAGGCAATGTGATTTTAGTCAGCCAATGAGGAATCCTACGAAGTGTGGGCACATCCTGTAATGCTGCGGTCATCTTAACTAATGGCATGGCTGTGATTGGCTGCTGAAATGATGTCAGAATGCACTATAAAAGGCGCCGCCGCCATTTTAGCGTCACTGTGCTGTGAACTCAGTAAGGGACAGAACGCTACTCTGCTCACTCTGAGGGACAGTTAGATATTGCGATTTTGTGTACTACTGTGCTTGAGGCAGGCTAGTTTACCAACCGCTGTGTAAAGCTTCATTTTGCCAGTGTTGTTTTAACAGCTCTGTGCAAGGTGTGTGTGTGACAGTGCAGGTGACGCTGCAGTTTGCTCTGCATCCACCGCTGTTTGTAGGCATCTGCACGTGTCACTTTTTTTTTTTTTTTTTTTTATTTTATTTAGTGGAATTGGTGCAGCTCCATTATATTAGAAAAAAATCAAATCTATTAGTGTGACGTGCTTCCATCCGTATACAATACATTGGTTGCAAACACTATAGAAGTACAGAAAGGAGCTTTTCACAGATTGTGGACAGTTGTGTTTCAGTGTTCACTTCAGTCTGTGTTTTTTACTTTTTTTAGTGCAGATCACGCTCCAGTTACATGTTCAAGCACTGCTGCTTGTACTCTGCTGAGCGTGTCTCAGTGGCTCATCCTTTTCATTTATCTCCAATTGGTTCTGCTACATTCCATTTAAAATAAATATAATCTATTAGTGTGACGCGCTTCCATCCGTATCCAATACATTGGTTGCAAACACTATAGAAGTACAGAAAGGAGCTTTTCACAGATTGTGGACAGTTGTGTTTCAGTGTTCACTTCAGTCTGTGTTTTTTACTTTTTTGAGTGCAGATCACGCTCCAGTTACATGTTCAAGCACTGCTGCTTGTACTCTGCTGAGCGTGTCTCAGTGGCTCATCCTTTTCATTTATCTCCAATTGGTTCTGCTACATTCCATTTAAAATAAATCTAATCTATTAGTGTGACGCGCTTCCATCCGTATACAATACATTGGTTGCAAACACTATAGAAGTACAGAAAGGAGCTTTTCACAGATTGTGGACAGTTGTGTTTCAGTGTTCACTTCAGTCTGTGTTTTTTACTTTTTTTAGTGCAGATCACGCTCCAGTTACATGTTCAAGCACTGCTGCTTGTACTCTGCTGAGCGTGTCTCAGTGGCTCATCCTTTTCATTTATCTCCAATTGGTTCTGCTACATTCCATTTAAATAAATCTAATCTATTAGTGTGACGCGCTTCCATCCGTATACAATACATTGGTTGCAAACACTATAGAAGTACAGAAAGGAGCTTTTCACAGATTGTGGACAGTTGTGTTTCAGTGTTCACTTCAGTCTGTGTTTTTTACTTTTTTGAGTGCAGATCACGCTCCAGTTACATGTTCAAGCACTGCTGCTTGTACTCTGCTGAGCGTGTCTCAGTGGCTCATCCTTTTCATTTATCTCCAATTGGTTCTGCTACATTCCATTTAAAATAAATCTAATCTATTAGTGTGACGCGCTTCCATCCGTATACAATACATTGGTTGCAAACAATATAGAAGTACACAAACGGGCCTTTCACAGCTACTGAACATGGGTTTTTAATTTTTAACTAAAATATGTATTTTTTCAAATGACACAAATATAAGTAATGTTGAAGAGGAATAGTCCTACATCCATTGTTTGCACAATATTACAGGTGTACATCATGTCCCTTAATCAACAATGTATTATTATATTTACTTGTATGCTTTTATTTAAAAGCCAAGAACACAGAAGGATAACCTTCGCACTGCAGCTGTTGTCAAAGTTCAACCCACATTATGCACTTCCAACATTGCAGCATTTGAGGCATGATGTGAGTTGGATTGGTCAAAGTTATGGAGTGAGAAGGTTCACCATCAGTACCCTATAGCATAAGTATGCTTTTGTGTTAGCATTTGTGTTAGACATGTGGATATCTGCCATAATATGTCACAATTATTTAGTTACAGATTTGTTACCAACACTAATCATTGAATGGTTTTAAATTTGACGTTTCACTTGTTTACAGCTTAGAAATAAGGGTGTAGCCTGATATCTATGTGTAGCACTAGCCACTTTAACATGTCATGTTTTTTTAAACATGTGTAGCTAGGTAGCAGTAATTTTTGCCGGACACACAGCAGGGGAACAGCAGGCGTTACTGAACCCCACTATCACTATAGCTTGTGTATTGGTCTGTGGACACGACACTTCTGAGCAGCAACTGGCAGTGTTGTAGCCCAGGGAGTATAGCTCAGGTGGTAGAAAGATGAACATAACAGGAGACATGGAAAATGTTGTCAACCAGTTAGTTAATCTGAAACCGGACAGGCAAATTCAGGCGAGATCCATGCCTAGTTCATTTTCAGAAAAGTAAGCCGTTCTACATTATCGTAGGATAGTCGCATGCAACGGTCTGTTAGTACACCACCTGCAGCAGTAAAGACGCGCTCCGATAATACACTGCCAGCAGATCAAGCCAGCACCTCCAATGCATACTGGCTAAGCTCTGGCCATGTATCCAGCTTAGAGACACAAAACTTGAATGGGGAAGAGCCATCTGGGAGTACACTGAGAGGGCAAGACATGTAGTCTGTCACCATCTTACGGAAATGTTGCCTCCTGCTGACTGGAGCCGTCTCGGATGGTGTAGACATTGGTGGCGCTGCCACAAAACTTCGACACATTTGGAACATACTGTTCTTGCCCTGTGCAGAGGCGCTGCTTGTGCTCCCTCTTGTTGCAGAGCTGTCTCCACTGCCTCGACGCACAGAGCTGCTTTGTAAATCAGTAGCAGCAGCAGTGCTCTCGGCTGGAATGGAGAACATTATGGATTGCACCAGTGTGTCTTGGTACTTCCGCATTTTACGCTCCCGGTTCAACGGTGTGATGAGGCTTTGTAAGTTGTCCCGGTAGCGAGGGTCTAGGAGGGTGTACACCCAATAATCAGACGTGGTGTGAATGTGTTCGATGCGGCGGTCGTTTCTCAGCCACTGCAGCATGAAATCAACCATGTGCTGCAGACTCCCAACTGGCCAAGAAACGTTGTCCCCTGCAAGAGGCGTCATCTCCGCCTGCTGTGCATCACCCCACCCTTGGTCTACATACTGACTAGAGCATTGTCTACCTCCCTCTGGAGCGATGTCTTCCTCCTCCATTGACTCCTCCTCATCCTCCTCACAAAGTCCTTCAAATACATATAAATTTACAAAATTTAAAACTCAAAATTTAAAAACTTTGTATCATAATTCTGTAACATCAGTTTATGGAAACACAATAGCATTACAAAAGGATAGACAAAAAATGTACATTATGTGCTTTGTAAATACATTAAAAGTTTGTAATGGTTATGAAAATATAGACAGCGACTCTGGAGGTTCAATTGTTGATACAGCATGGTACTTTGAAAGTCCTCCAGCCCTTTGTGAGGAACCACGTTGCGCTGACTGTCCAGAAGGTGATGGAATTTGTGACTCCTCATCCTCCACCTCTTCCAAAACCTCATGCCTTAGTGCTTGCAGTGTTTTTTGAAGCAGGCAGATAAGGGGGACAGTCAGGCTGACTAGTGCATCATCTGCACTCGCCATCCGCGTTGACTCATCAAACGCACGCAAAACGTGGCAGATATCCTTCATAGAGTTATTCGCCACTCATTACACTGGCAGTGGCTGCCCATTCATTATAGGATCCAATTCTAATTACTGGTTCTCACCAACATAGCTCTCCACAGCGCAGCACCCCCCTACATCTCCTCCCTTATTTATATTTATAGGCCTAACCGACTGCTGCACTCTGCAAACGACCTTCGACTAACCTCTGCACTAATCCGTACCTCCCACTCCCAACTCCAAGACTTCACCCGCGCTGCGCCAATCCTCTGGAATGCTCTACCCCAAGAAATTAGGACTATCCGCAATTTGGATGGTTTCAGGCGCTCCCTCAAAACACATTTGTTCACAGTGGCCTATCACATTCACTAATCAAAGTCATTCTATGTGTAATTCTGTGTGTGTAGCCCATTCACTATCTCCATGCATCCCTCACTTCCTTAAAATGGCTGGACCATCATTGTAAAAACACCATTGTATATAAACACCTGTACTTTGTATCTCCCACACCTCATTGTAGATTGTAAGCTTTCACCAGCAGGGGCGGCTGATTTTGCTTTAATTATTGTATTGTTAACGTTGTTACTTATGACTCGTGTTTTGAAACTGTTAAACTGTAAAGCACTGCGGAATATTATGGCGCTATATAAATAAATAATATTATTATTCTTATTATAGAGGCCCACTCAGTAGTGGTGAAGTGTGAACGCCGCAAATTGCGAGTTGACTGCGCCTGATGCAGCTGATACTCCATTACTGTTGGCTGCTGCTCACACAACCGCTCCAACATATGTAACGAGGAATTCCACCTGGTGGGTACGTCACATATAATGCGATGTTCATGAAGGTGAAATCTGCGTTGCAGAGCTGCAATCAGCGATCTGGCCATGCTGGAACGTCGCAAGTGAGCGCACTCTAGGCGGACCTTGTGCAGCAGTGCATCAAGATCCGGATAGTCCCTCAAAAAACTCTGCACGACCAAGTTGAGCACATATGACAGACATGGTATGTGACTGAGGTTGCCAAGGCCCAGAGCTGACACCAGATTTCGGCCATTGTCACACACTACCAAGCCTGCCTGTAGATTCTCTTCCAAAAACCACACGTCGCTCTCCTGCTTTATGGCATTACAGAGCTCCTGCGCTGTGTGGCTAAGATTCCCCATGGAAATTAATTTCAGGATGGCCTGTTGACATTTGGACACGGCTGTGCTCATATCGGTCGCAACAGGTAAACGTTCACGGGTCCATGTGGAGGTAGACCGTGACGGCTCCTGCAGCGATGATTCTGAGGAACTGGAATAGGAGGAGGAATCAATGTGTACAGACTTGATTCCTGCAATCCTTGGAGTTGGCAGAACACGTACAGCGCCACTCGCAAGATCAGTACCCGGCTGCACAACATTGACCCAATGGGCAGTGAGGGAAAGGTATTGTCCCTGGCCATGGGTGTTAGAACCCTCTTGTTAGGTTTTGTTTCAGTTTGCTGGTCACATGACCTTTTTTCCCTATTTAGTCTGGCTCCGCCCTTCTGGCTTTGCTTGACTTCATTGTATTATCTACTGTTAAGCTAGCCGGGTGCTTAGGTGCCTTAATCTGTGAGTTTTGCTTGATGTTAGGATCACAAAGTATTTATTTTTCTGTTTAATTATCCATGCTACAATTTATGTTAGGAGGTGTCCACCTTTTCTCCCAGTCCCTAGATCTTGTAGGGATTACTCCCTCGCAACTATAGGTCTTCGTTCACACTAGATGAGGACTTTAGCGGGTCTGGTCGCAGGATCAGGTTCCCCGTTACATCGTAGGGATTCAGCTTAGTTGTATTGTAGGGACAGAATTCCCTTCTTTCCTTACTGGTTGTAGCAGATCATAACAATGGGTACTGGTCCACGCATCGGTGGTCAGGTGGACCTTGCTACTGAGGGCTTTTAGTAGCGCATGTTTAATTTTTCCCTCAACATGCTTTTGCAGACCAGGGACGGCTTGCCTGCTGAAATGAAATCGGCTTGGCACATTGTATTGTGGGATTGACAATGATATTCAGTTACGGAAACTGTCTGTCTCCACCAGCCTGAATCACAGCATTTCAAGGGACAGGAGTTTTGCAATGCCAGCATTCAGAGCCTGTGCTCGTGCATGGTTTGCGGAGTATGGCCGTCTTTTATCCCATGCCTGTGCTACCGCTGGCTGTTTTGTGGCCTGGGAGTGTGAGGATGACAGGGAACTTGCTGCTGTGTGTGGAATAACAGTTTGTCTCTGGACAACAGTGGCCGAGGTTCTTCCATGGCGATCCTGTGAGGAAGCATAACCAGCTGTGTGTGAGCTCGATGAAGAGGCTTCAACACAACCTGAAGATGTAGGTGCTGCTGTAGGTTGGCCTACATCTCCAGTGTGTCTTTGTAACTCAACTACGTGCTTTGTCCGCACATGTTTCCACATATTTGTGGTATTGAGGTGACTGACACTTTTAGCTATTTTTAATTTTTGATTACACAGCTTGCATTTCACATAGCAAATATCATGTGCAAGTGTGTGAAAAAAGGACCACGCAGTGCAAGTCCTGGGAGCGCACGTTTTGACTTTTGGAAGACAACTGCTCCGAACAGGTGCCAAACTGGAGGCTACAGGCAACCGAGTCTGCAGCCTAACTCTCCCTCCTGTTTGTACCGTTGGGGCAATGTCTTCCTCTATCTTCCTTCTATCACTAACCATTTCTCTAGGCCTCTCCCAGCTTTCAACCAAAGTACTGGTTCTCACCCACAAAGCTCTCCACAGTGCAGCACCCCTCCTACATCTCCTCCCTCATTTCTATCTATCGGCCTAACCGACTGCTGCGCTCTGCAAACGACTTTCGACTAACCTCTGCACTAATACGTACCTCCCACTCCCGACTCCAAGACTTCTCCTGCTCTACGCCAATCCTCTGGAATGCTGTACCCCAAGAAATTAGGACTATCCACAATTTGCATGGTTTCAGGCGCTCCCTCAAAACACATTTGTTCAGAGCGGCCTATCACATTCACTAATCAAAGTCATTCTATGTATTCTGTGTAAGTGTGTGTGTGTCTCTAGCCCATTCACTATCTCCATCCCTCAGTCCCTTAAGATGGCTGGAACATCATTGTAAATGCACCATTGTATATAAACACCTATACTTTGTATCTCCCCCATCTCATTGTACATTGTAAGCTGTCACGAGCAGGGGCGACTTATTTAGCTTAAATTATTGTATTGTTAACGTTGTTACTTATGACTTGTGTTCTGAAACTGCTAAACTGTAAAGCGCTGCGGAATATGATGGCGCTATATAAATAAATATTATTATTATTCCTCTGAGCTGCTCCCACCACCTTCCTGTTCTTCATGCCATGTTGGGTATTGGACCTCATCATCTCCACTACCCTCTTCCAACACCTGCTGTTGGGTGGTCTGGCCAGCACCATGCTCAACAGAAACTGGCACCTGGGTCTCATCATCATCATCAGATGCGTTCTGCGGTGTGCTGACCATCGGCACTGTCTCACCCGCCTCTTCAGATTCAGAGAGACACAGCTGTTGCGCATCACTGCATACTCCCTCTTCTTCACATTACAGAATGCTGCTTGGCTGGGCCCCTGTTTGCAAGCCAATAGATTCTGAGAACAGAAGCAGACACTCAGCTGGCTCCTGTACAGAACTCTCTGACTGCCTGGGCAATTTGCCAGGCGGTGAAGAGACAGATGGTTGCCCAACAGTGCTGTGGTCCTGAGAGGAGGTGGAAGCAATTGAAGTCGATGCATTGGCTGAGATCCAAACAACAACGGCTTCAATTTGTTCTTCCCGCAGCAGGGGGGTACTCCGAGCTCCTACAAAAGTGCGCATAAAGGAACGCTCACGGCCCGGGGAAAACTGGTGGATGCTGTGTCACTGGGGGCCGCAGCAGCCACAGAATCCCCACGTCCTCTCCCTGAAGAAACTCCACGACCACGTGCCTTACTCCCTGCCTTCTTCATCTTGGTAGATTGATAAAGAAAGTCTGAAAAGTTATAAGGCCTAAGTGTGGTTATTCCGCAGAGACTGCAGTGAACACTGCACACAACTGTTCAGTAGGTGTGAAAGGCCCCTTTGTGTACTTCTATAGTGTTTGCAACCAATGTATTGTATACGGATGGAAGCGCGTCACACTAATAGATTTTATTTATTTGTAATAGAATGGAGCAGCAACAATTAGAGAAAAATTTCAAGGATGTGCCAGTGACACACGCTCAGCAGACTACAACCAGCAGTGGTTGAAGAACTAACTGGAGCGTGATCTGCACTCCAAAAAGGAAAACCTCAGACTACAGTGAACACTGCACACAACTGTTCACTACCCAACGCGTCTCAGCAGGAAGGCAGTCTGTGCGTCAAAACAAAGGCGCAAGCATACATCCACGTACCCTGTTTATAAAGCTATATAAAAAAAATTATGTAGTAGTGACGCACACTTTATTGAGGTACAGTATTACATCGCCATTCACCATCTGTGGCTATGCAGTGTCATCTATATATACCTTATCTATCCGTTGTCATGCTTGCAAGTCGACAGTCAGGCATAAATAGCAATTTTCACTATGCACTATGCACTTTTTAAAGGTTATGTTTGTTAATAAACATGATTATTGCCACATATTATGAGTATTACATGATGGAAATTGTATAATTTTGTATAAACTGTTTAGTGACATTATTCAGCAAATGTAACATTTTAGTAATGTCACAGATAACTTGTAATGCTGATGATGTTTTGAAGTCAGACATTCATTGTCTATACAATAAAAATGGTGTACATACTGTTACTTATCCATCATTAATGGATTCAGATATGTACTTGTATGCTTTTATGTACAACCGTATAGCAGATTCCTTAACTAATTTATTTTGTGGTTTGCATTGCTGTTCAACATGTTAATGTATGTGTTTATGTTTGTCAATTCTTTATTTATCTAGATATTAGTTTAAATGAAATCATCATCTTATGGTAGTAAAGGTTATCTTTCTCTTGTTTGAAGTATAGACATTTAAAATTGACAGGTAACAAGGAAATTACTTGATCTAGTATTTAAACATCCTCCTTGACCCTGGGCTCCAACACCGCCAGTTGTTGCTCGGAAGTGCTGTTAGCACAGTCAACACTTGCTCCTGTGTTACTGGGGTTCAGTAACGTCAGCTGGTCCTCGGTTGTGCCATTGGCTCTTTTCCTTCTGCTGCCCCTCCGGGTTCCAGCACAGTCAGCTGGTCCTCGTTACTTGCATTGGCTCTTGTACCTTCTGCTACCCGTCCGGGTTCCAGTACCGTCAACTGGTTCTCCGCAGTGCCTTTGGCCTAGGTGCCTCCATCTCGGTATCCGAGTTCCAGCAACGTCTGCTGGTCCTTGGTAGTGCTTTGGAGCACAGGTACCTCCTGCTTAGTAACCGTGTCCCAGTAACGTCAGCTGGTCCTCGGTTGTGCCATTGGCTCTTTTCCTTCTGCTGCCCCTCCGGGTTCCAGTACCGTCAACTGGTTCTCCGCAGTGCCTTTGGTCTAGGTGCCTCCATCTCGGTATCCGAGTTCCAGCAACGTCTGCTGGTCCTTGGTAGTGCTTTGGAGCACAGGTACCTCCTGCTTAGTAACCGTGTCCCAGTAACATCAGCTGGTACAAGATTGTGCTACAAATACAAGATACGGAACAAGAGACACAAGAACAATAAGCAGAAGATCTAAAAGCAGAAGAACATGAAGTATAAGACCAAAATGAAGAGCAAAATATATGCTCTAAATTCTAAGCAGAAGAAGACTAAGCAGTGTATGGGGGTGAGTCCGTTCCTCCTCGTGGTGCCCCTGGAAAATGCCTGCTGCTGCAGGCTAAACTGAACACGGACAAATACTGTTGTAATTTAAATCTTTTGTGACAGCAAGAACGGAAGGATGAAAAATTCATACTTTGACAGATTACAAGTACAGGATTCTCTGTCACAAATAAGAATATGATGAAGAAGATGAAGCAGAATATGAATAAGAATAATAGTTTAATAAGAAGAATATGAGTAATGTTAACAAAGATGAATAGCAAGAAGTTTAAGAAGAAGATAAAGAAGGTGAAGATGAAGAATAATTTGATGAAAAAGATGATGCTGCAGAAGATTATGAAGGAGAAAGTGTGTGAAAAGTTAAAAAGGTGAAGATGAAGAGCATGGAAGTTGTGTAATATACATATTTGCCAAAATATAAAAAACGTTAACATTGTCAATTTCTTCGTCAATCCGAACATCTTTAAAAAAAAAAAATTAATGCTATTCCATTGGATTGGGTTAAACATCTATGCCTTTAATGTCTCCTCAACCTCCCCCAATACATTCTACATTACTCTTTCTTGTTTTCCTTCATGTACAATTAACCAACAAGGCAAGAATGGTTTTTTTTTAATTTCGATATTTTGTTCCCATAGACTTACATGGGACTTCCGGTATCGGTATCGGGTATCGCCGATATTTTAGTGATATCGGCGATACCATTACGATTCCGATACTTTAGGATATCGGAAAGTATCGCTCAACTCTAGGAAGCACTGCACCACCAGTTTCAAGGTGTGAGCCAGGCAAGGTATGTGTCTGAGTTTTGCCAGGGCTATGGCCGCCACAAAATTACGGCCGTTATCACTGACTACCTTGCCTGGCTCATGACTGCCCAGCCATGACTCAGTTTCTCGCTGCAAGTAGTCGTCCAGTATCTCCGCGGTGTGTCTGTTGTCGCCCAAAGACATCATCTTTAAAACAGCCTGCTGACGTTTACCACTAGCTGATCGATAGCTGGACACCTCGTGTGCAATACTGGCAGCTGCAGATGGAGTGCTCGTGCGACTGCGCTCTGTCGATGAGCCTCTGCTTCTGGAGGAGTAGGGTCGAAAGCCTACAGCCAACTGTTGCCTATACCGTGGGCTAGGCAGCACTGTCCCACCTCCGCTGTCCACTGTGGACCCTGCATCCACCACATTAACCCAGTGCGCAGTGATGGACACGTAACGGCCCTGGCCATGCCTACTGGCCCATGCATCTGTTATGAGGTGCACCTTTCCACTCACTGATTGTTTGAGTGCATGGACAATGCGGTCTTTCACATGCAGGTGGAGGGCAGGGATGGCTTTTCTAGCAAAGAAGTGGCAACTGGGTAGGTCATAGCGTGGGACAGCGTAGGCCATGAGCTCCCGGAACGCTGCACTTTCAACCAAACGGAAGGGCATCATCTCTAATGAGATCAGTTTGGCAATGTAGGCTTTCATAGCCAGTGAGATTTTGTAGTCTGTCCACGCTTGCAATTGCGTGGTGTTTAAATGTCTAAGCATGCAACTGGTATTCAGTTTTCAGAGATTTTTCCCTCAGCTAAAGGTCCTTCTGCACTTCTTACAGATAACCTTTGCCTCATCAATAGGATTTTGGTCAAAAAAGTGCCACACTGCACTCTTCCTACTATGGTAAAAATTTTCAGGGCTTGCACGCTGAGATAATTTGACCATCTGGCCAAGCTGTCCTGCAACTCTTTTTGTTTTTTTAACACGTTTTTGGACTGCTACGGGCCTGCCAGATAACCGCTGCTGCGATGTCGAGCCTGCCGCGGAACCTCCTCCTCTTCTGAGGTATTGCCAGCGGCACCCTCTTCCCCCAATGGATGCCAATCTGGGTCAACAACTGGGTCATCCATCACCTCCTCTTTAATTTCATCTGCACCTTCCTCTGTGTCACCGTGTAAGGTGGTATAGTATGCGGGAAGGGACACCTGAGTTTCATCAGGGTCAGATTCTGGCTCAGTAGACTGTGAGGGCAATGTAGTGCTCTGGGTGAATGTACCAGCAGAATCAGATAGCAGTGGCTGTGCATCAATGCAATCCATGTCATATTCATCTTGGACTGGGGAATTCAGGATTTGACTTGATAACCCAGGCATGGTATGTGAAAAGAGCTCCATGGAGTGATCTGAAGTGTGGCCTGCCACATCCTTCACTTTTGGTGGGGGGGAAGTACACAAGGAAAGGTGTCGTTCCTGACCAGGAGCCTGCACTGACGACTCAGTGCTTGCATTTTTTGAAAGTTCAGAAGAGGAGGCGATAGAGCTGGAGGCTGTTTCGACAATGTAAGCCAAAACCTGTTCCTGATGCTCCGGCTTTAAAAGCGTTTTACCTAATCCCAGAAAAGGGAGCCTTCCAGGTCTTCTGGAGCCAGACGATGATGCTCAACACCTCCTGCCTTAGGTGCTATTGGGCTTTTGGCACTACTAGCAGATGCACCACCATCATTCCCAGCTGACCCCCCCGCCAACGTCCGCGGCCTCTTCCACCATACTTCCTCATGTTTGGGAAAATGTACCAAAAATACCAGCAGATATATGGTACTGTATGAGGAGCGTACAGCTGTATATGGCGTAGGGGAAAATTTAAATCTCCGTATATATTTCCGGAGTCACACACAGACGCTCACTCATTATGGATTTGACCGTAATACAAAGAGCAGATATACGGTACTGTCTCAGAAGCTTACAGCTGTATACGGTGTAGGGAAAAATTGCAATCTCCGTATATATTTCCGGAGTCACACACAGCCGATCATTCAGTATTGATTTGACCATAATACAAAGAGCAGATATACGGTACTGTCTCAGAAGCTTACAGCTGTATACTGTGTTGGCGAAAATTGCAATCTCCGTTTATATTTCCGGAGTCACACACAGACGCTCACTCAGTATGGATTTGACTGTAATACAAAGAGCAGATATACGGTACTGTCTCAGAAGCGTACAGCTGTATACGGTGTAGGGGAAAATTGCAATCTTTTTGTATTATGGTCAAATCCATACTGAGTGAGCGTCTGTGTATGACTCCAGAAATATATACAGAGATTTAAATTTTCCCTTATACCGTATACAGCTGTATGCTTCTGAGACAGTACCGTATTTCTGCTGTTTGTATTAAGGTCAAATCCATACTGAGTGATCGTCTGTGTATGACTCCAGAAATATATACAGAGATTTAAATTTTCCCCTACACCATATACAGCTGTTCGCTTCTGATACAGTGCCGTTTTTCTGCTTTTTGTATTACGGTCAAATCCATACTGAGTGAGCGTCTGTGTGTGACTCTGGAAATATATACGGAGATTTAAATTTTCCCCTACATTGTATACAGCTGTACGCTCCTCATAAAGTACCATATATCTGCTGGTATTTTTGGTACATTTTCCCAAACATGAGAAAGTATGGTGGAAGAGGCCACTGACGTGGGTGGGGGGGCCAGCTGGTACTGATGGTGCTGCATCTGCTGGTAGTGCCAAAAGAACAATAGCACCTAAGGCAGGAGGTGTTGAGCCTGCGTCATCGTCTGGCTCCAGAAGGCCTGGAAGGCTCCCTTTTCTGGGAGTAGGTTAACCGCTTTTAAAGCCGGAGCATCATGAACTGATTTTGGCTTACATTGCCGAAACAGCCTCCAGCTCTATCGCCTCCTCTTCTGAACTTTCAAAAACTGCAAGCACTGAGTCTTCAGTGCAGGCTCCTGGTCAGGAACAACACCTTTCCTTGTGTCTTCTCCTCCTTCACCCCCACCAAAAGTGAAGGATGTGGCAGGCCACACTTCAGATTACTCCCTGGAGCTCTTTTCACATACCATGCCTAACTTATCAAGTCAAATCCTGAATTCCCCAGTTCAAGATGAATATGACATGGAGTGCACTGTTGCACAGCCACTGCTATATGATTGTGGTGGTACATTCACCCAGAGCACTACATTGCCCTCACAGTCTACTGAGCCAGAATCTGACCCTGATGAAACTCAGGTGCCCCTTCCTGCATACTATACCACCTTACACGGTGACACAGAGGAAGTTGGAGATAAAATTGAAGAGGAGGTGATGGATGACCCAGTTGTTGACCCGGATTGGCATCCATTGGGGGAAGAGGGTGTTGGCAATAGCTCAGAAGAGGAGTAGGATCCGCAGCAGGCATCGACATCGCAGCTGCGGTTATCTGGCAGGCCTGTTGCAGTCCAATAACGTGTTAAAAAACAAAAAGAGTTGCAGGACAGCTTGGCCAGACGGTCAAATTAGCACAGCGTGCAAGCCCTGAAAAGTTTTCCCATAGTAGGAAGAGTGCAGTGTGGCACTTTTTTGACCAAAATCCTATTGATGAGGCAAAGGTTATCTGTAAGAAGTGCGGAAGGACCTCTAGCCGAGGGAAAAATCTCCGAAATTTGAATACCAGTTGCATGCTTACATATGTAAACACCATGCACTTGCCATCGTGGATGGACTACAAAACCTCAGGTAGCACATGTGCACCTGCTCCGACTGAAGGTAACCAGCAACGCTACATCGCTTCCCCCACTGTAAGCCCTCGGTTAACACACCACCAGCAAGAAATGTTGAGATGTCGTCGCAAGGCCAAAGCAGTCTGGGAATCCAATGGTTTTCCAATGAAAGACTGCATCTAGGCCATCACCACCGCCATCACCATTACCAACCCCCTCTCAGTCCGCCATATCCACCGCTAGTTCCACCATATGCAGCTCTCAAGTCCAGCTCACCATAGCAGAGACTCTGAGTAGGACAAGAAAGTACTCATCCTCTCAACCGCGTACACTGGCTTTGAACGCCTACATTGCCAAACTGATCTCATTAGAGATGATGCCCTTCCGTTTGGTTGAAAGCGCAGCATTCAGAGAGCTCATGGCCTACACTGTCCCATGCTATGACCTACCCAGTCGACACTTCTTTGCTAGAAAAACCATCCCTGCCCTCCACCTGCATGTGAAAGACCGCATTGTCCATGCACTCAAACAATCAGTGAGTGGAAAGGTGCACCTCACAACAGATGCATGGGCCAGTAGGCATGGCCAGCGCCGTTACATGTCCATCACTGCACACTGGGTTAATGTGGTGGATGCAGGGTCCACAGGGGACAACGGCGGTGGGACAGTGCTGCCTAGCCCACGGTATAGGCAACAGTTGGCTGTAGGCGTTCGACCCTCCTCCTCCTCTAGAAGCGAAAGCTCGTCGAGAGAGCGCAGTCGCACAAGCACTCCATCCACAGCTGCCAGTGTTGCACTAGAGGTGTCCCACTATCGAACAGCTAGTGGTAAGCATCAGCAGGCTGTTTTAAAGATGATGTCTTTGGACGACAACAGACACACCGCGGAGGTACTGGCCGACTACTTGCAGTGAGAAACTGAGTCATGGCTGGGCAGTCTACATCTTGAGCCAGGCAAGGTAGTCAGTGATAACAGCCGTAATTTTGTGGCAGCCATAGCCCTGGGAAAACTCATACACATACGTTGCCTGACTCACACCTTGAACCTGATGGTGCAGTTCTGCATAAATAATTTTCCGGAGTTACCAGCCCTGCTTCATAAGGTGCTAAGACTGTGCTAGCACATCCGTCGCTCTCCCATAGACTCCAGTCATATGCAGAGGCTGCAGCAATCGCTCCACCTCCCCAAGCAGCGCCTAATCATAGACGTTGCAACAAGGTGGAACTCCACCATGCACATGGTTGAGAGGCTGTGCGAACAGAGGCAGGCTGTAATGCATTTGTGGGAGGATCCACGGGCAGTCAGTTTGAGGGCGGACATGGAGTTGTTGGGTGTGCAGTGGTCAAAGCTGAAAGACCTCTGTAAAGTCCTTCAGTGTTTTGAGGAATGCACACGGCTGGTAAGCGCAGACGACGCCATCATTAGCATGAGCATCCCACTTATGCGTCTGATCATGCAAACTTTTACGCACATTAAGAATCAGGCGTCTGCAGCGGAGGAGGAAGAGGAGAAGGAGAAAGGAAGCCTTGATGACAGTCAGCCATTGTCTGCTCAGGGAACTGTCCTGGACGAGGTGGAGGAAGAGGATGAGGATGAGGGGGATGATTATTTTGGGGAGGAGGATGCTTTTCAGGGGGCAAGAGGTCAGGTACAGGGTTTGTGCATGACTGGAGTGATGTGGATTTGCCATAAAGTGCTCCTCCACCCACCACTGGCAGTGCATCATTGACACCTGGAACATTGGCCCACATGTGTGATTATGTCTAGCGGATCCTAAAAAGGGACCCTGCATTGCCAAAATTATTAAGGATGACGACTACTGGTTAGCCAGCATCCTCGATCCACGCTATAAAGGCAAATTACAGAACATCATGCCACAGGAGAACCTAGAGCTAATATTGGCGAACAAACAAGCAACTCTGGTAAACCGTTTGTTAGAGGCATTCCCAGCACACAGCAGCGGTGCAGGTTCTACCACGAGCCGTACTGGGCAACATGGAAGAGGTGTTCGTGGTTCACACAGCCGAAGTGGTGTTGGAGACAGGGGTTTCATGACCATGTTGTGGACTGATTTCTCGAGTACTGCTCACACGACAGGTAATACTGAATCGATTGCAACAGACAGGAGACAGCAGTTGTCACACTATGGTTCAAAATTACCTCTCCTCCCCTATCGATGTTCTCACTCACAGTTTATTCCCCTTTGACTACTGGGCCTGTAAACTGGACAGCTGGCCTGAATTGGCACAATATGCCTTACAGGAGCTCGCTTGCCCTGCTGGTAGTGTGCTATCAGAAAGAGTCTTCAGTGCTGCTGGATCAATCCAGACAGAAAGAAGGACTCGGCTGTCGACCCAAAATGTAGGTGATCTCACCTTCATTAAAATGAACCATGCCTGGGTTTCAAAGGATTTTGTACCACCTTCCCCTGATGACACACAGGTTGCCAGCAAAATGACTCGCTTTGCCCTCCTCTTCCTCCGACTACTCTAATTCCTCCATTTGCAGCTGCTGAACGTCCAGCCTACACCTCAACATTTGCCAGTTTTTCCACCTCCCTAACTGGGCTGTACTCCCCCCCTAGGACCAGCGTCAGCACCTGGTGCACCCCGGCAAGTGCCGGGGCCCTGAGCAGGTGGGGGGCCCACTCGCTGTCAAAGACACCGGCGTACTGTGAGGGGCCCTGTGACAGTTCCGGTGCCCATAAGTGTGCCCCCCTGCTAGCTCAGGGCCCCAGCACTTGCAATACTTACCTCTCCCTGCTCCACCGCTGTGACGTCTTCTGCGTTTCCTGACAGTGACATTCAGGTCAGAGAGCGCGATGACATCACGTCTGTGCGTCCTCTGCCTGAACAGTCACAGTGCAGAGAGCTGGAAGATGGCGACGCTGAGGAGTCCAGAGTAGAGCAGTGCCCAGTGAGGAGCGGTATTTCATTTTTTTTAATTCTTGGAGCAATATATGGGGAGCATTATACACTGGAGAATTATATATGGGGCCCATCATACACTTGAGCATCATAGATAGGGCCCATTATACACTGGAACATTATATATGGGGCCCATCATACACTGGAGCATTATAAATGGGGCCCATCATACACTGGAGCATCATATACTGGGCCCATTATTCACTGGAGCATCATATGGGGCCCATTATATTTCGAGCGTTATATAGGCCTATCATACACTGGAGCATCATCCATGGGGCACATCATATACTGGAGCATCAATGGGGCCCATTATATATCGCACATCATATGGGGCACATTATATATTGAGCATCACATGGAGCCCATTATATATGGAGCATTATATATGGGGACCATTATATTTGGAGCATTATATGGGGCTCATCATACACTGGAGCATCATATATTGTCCCATATAATGTGCCATACAGTATAGGACGGTCCCCATAGAGTATAATGAGCCCCACATATTGCTCCTTACAGTATAATGAGCCACATATGAAGCTCCATACAGTATATGATGGGCCCCATTCATTGCTCAATACAGAATAGGCTCTATATAATGCTCCATACAGAATAGGCCCCATATGTGCTCCATACATAAATAATGAACCCCATATGATGCTCTAGTATATGATGGGCCCCATATATGATGCTACAGTGTATGATGAGCCCCATATAATGCTCCAAATATAATGGTCCCCATATATAATGCAACATATATAATTGGCTCCATGTGATGCTCAATATATAATGTGCCCCATATGATGCGCGATATATAATGGGCCCCATATGATGCTCCAGTATATGATGTGCCCCATGGATGATGCTCCAGTGTATGTTAGGCCTATATAATGCTCAATATATAATGGGCCCCATATGATGCTCCAGTGTATAATGGGCCCAGTATATGATGCTCCAGTGTATGATGGGCCCCATTTATAATGCTCCAGTGTATGACGGGCCCCATATATAATGTTCCAGTGTATAATGGGCCCTATCTATGATGCTCAAGTGTATGATGGGCCCCATATATAATTCTCCAGTGTATAATGCTCCAGTGTATATGGATATCTTCAGACAGCCCAGCGGCTTAATTATTGCCAGGCCAGATGGTCCTTGTTTTTTTCCCGGTTTCATTTCACACTCCATTTTCTCTCGGGAGAGAAGAACATTCGTGCCGACGCTCTCTCTCGCTCTGTGGTGTCCTCTGAGGAGGAGCCTCGGCTTATTGTCCCCACAGAGAGCCTGAGAACAGTGGCCCCGGTTTCACTAGAGTCTGTGCCCCCGGGCAAGACTTTTGTGCCTACCAATTTGCGACCAGAGGTACTCTCTTGGGCACATTCGTCCAGGGTGTGTGGACATTTTGGGGCAAAAAGGACATCTGAGTTGCTGGCGAGGACATACTGGTGGCCGCATATGGTCCGTGACGTTGGGGACTATGTTCGGGCGTGTGTCTCCTGCGCCAAGAATAAGTCTCCTCGACAACGGCCAGCTGTGTTACTTTACCCTTTGCCGGTGGCAGACAGGAGATGGTTGGGATGGACTTTGTGGTGGGCTTACCCAAGTCTCGGGGCTGAACCATCATTTGGGTAATCACCGACCATTTTTCAAAAATGGTGCATCTGGTGCCGCTACCATGGTTACCTTCTGCACGGGCTCTGGCAGCGTTGTTCGTTAGGCACATCTTCCGTCTACACGGCATGCCGGACAAAATTGTCAGTGACCGAGGCCCCCAGTTTGCGTCTTGGTTCTGGAGAGAGCTTTGTCGTCTACTCAGTATTGAGTTAAATCTCTCTTCAGCATACCATCCCGAGATGAATGGGTTGGTAGAGAGGGCCAACCAGACCTTGGTCACCTATCTACGACATTTTGTCTCAGCCAGGCAGGATGACTGGGCATCCTTGCTCCCGTGGGCTGAGTTTGCACTAAACAATGCTGCGGCTGACTCCACCGGACAGACTCCATTCCTCCTAAACTACGGTCAGCATCCGCGGGTTCCGGTGCCCATGCCCGTGTCTTCCGCCGACTCCAGGGTGGCAGACTGAGCTGTGGAGGCACGGGACATTTGGGACCATACCCAGGATGCCATTCAGGCATCCAAGGAGAGAATGAGGTCCTCCGCCGACGCACATCGGCGCCCCGCTCCAACATTTGCTCCTGGGTACTTGGTGTGGCTCTCCGCCCGTAACATTAGGCTGCGAGTTGAGTCCACTAAGTTGGCACCCCGCTACCTGGGTCCTTTCAAAGTCCTTGAGCAGGTTAACCCTGTGGTATACCGTTTGGCTCTTCCACCACGCCTGGGTTTCTCCGACACCTTTCACGTATCCCTCCTGAAACCTGTGCTCATGTCCCGGTTTTCTGAGTCATCTGCAGGGACATCGGTTCATCTACGGACGACCATGAGGTGAAAGCCATCGTAGGGTGTAAGGTGGTACGGGGCAAAAGATTTTATTTGGTGGATTGGAGGGGTTATGGGCCTGAGGATAGGTCCTGGGAGCCTGCCGAGCATATTCACGCTCCGCAGCTCATTGCTGCCTTTGAACGCAGCGAGGCCTAAAGAAGGGGGGCCCTAGGAGGGGGGGTAATGTTAGGGATCAAGTTCTCGCTGCTGCACAAGGGGAATCTCGAACCAGTCCCGCTGCGGTCCCCCATCCATCTCCGGCCACAGTGGAGCCTGCTCAGTGGAGACGTCTGTCCCAGCGTCTCGCTCAGTCTAATACTGTGCAGAGGCTTGTTGCTGCCTCTTCTGGTTCCTCTATTATAACCAGTGCTGGAGCAGGCAGTCTTGGGACTAAGTCCTGCGTTTCTCCATCTGAGCATGCGCAGGGCAAGATCTCCCATTGGAGATCAGGGGTCACATGCTCATTTCCAGCAGCGACTCCCATTGGTCCGCCAGGAAGGTCCTGAAGCTGCTTGTGTTCTGGAACAGTTTCTCATTGGTCCTTTTCTGGAAGGTCCTGTAGCTGCTACTATAAAAGGTGCGCATGTCTGCTCGGCCATGCGCTAGTATCAAATCTGTTACGTGCTTGCGCCAGTGTGGTCATGTATGCATGTGGTTAGGGCTCGGCTGAAATAAGCCCCTAGAATACCGACACCTCCGGTGAGGAGTTTTGTACGCACGTGTTTAGGGTCGGCTGAAAACGCCATTAGAATACCGGCTACTGCAGTGAGGAGATTATTGCTTGTGTTCTGATTGCATGACCACAGACTGCAATCCGCTTAGCAGTCATCTGTGTCCCCTGTGAGTCTGACAGGACACAGTCTTTGTCACAGCGGCTCTGTGAATTAAGAGAGTCCGCTTATATCACCATATAGTGCTACGGCATTTACATCTGCGACTCTGCGGGATAACAGAGTTCGCTCATACTGCCTATTTGCACCATCTTACTAGCAGCAGGCTCTTCCTTTCACGGTGGACCCCAGGCTGCGAATGCACCTCTCCTTAATATCTATTAGGTGCGTTCCGCAGGCCCTTAACACACGTTAGTGGTAAAATTTCTTCGATATAACTTGCGGTTATTTTTAAAAAAACGCAAATATGGTGAAAATTTTGAAAATTTTGCTATTTTCAAACTTTGAATTTTTATTCCCTTAAAACAGAAATATTTCACACAAAATAGTTAAGAAATAACATTTCCCACATGTCTACTTTACATCAGCAGAATTTTGGAACCAAAATTTTTTTTGTTAAGAAACTATAAGGGTTAAAAGTTGACCAGCGATTTCTCATTTTTCCAACAAAATTTACAAAGCCATTTTTTTAGGGACCACCTCAAATTTGAAGTCACTTTGAGGGGTCTATATGGCAGAAAATGCCCAAAAGTGACACCATTCTAAAAACTGCACCCCTCAAGGTACTCAAAACCACATTCATGAAGTTTATTAACCCTTCAGGTGTTTCACAGGAGCTGAAGCAACGTGGAAGGAAAATATGAATATTTAACTTTTTAGTCACAAAAATGATCTTTTACAAACTTTTGTTTTAGTTTCACAAGCATAAAAGGAGAAAGTGGACAGATAAAGTTGTTGTGCAATTTCTCCTGAGTATGCCAATACCCCATATGTAGGGAAAACCACTGTTTGGGCACACGGCAGAGCTCGTAAGGGAATGAGCGCCGTTTGAATTTTTCAAACCAAAATTGGTTAGAATTGAGATTGGATGCCATGTCGTGTTTTGAGAGCCTCTGATGCACCTAAACAGTGGAAACCCCCCACAAGTGACACCATTTTGGAAACTAGACCCCCTATGGAACTTTTCTAGATCTGTTGTGAGCAGTTTGAACCCCCAAGTGTTTCACAAAAGTTTATATTGCCTGGGTGTGAAAAAAAAAAAAATTTTCCACAAAAATGATTTTTTAGTCCCAAATTTTTGAATTTTCCCAAGGAAATTGGACCCCAAAAGTTGTCCAATTTTTCCTGAATACGCTTATAACCCATATGTGGGGGTGGGGAACTGGGCGCACGGCAGGGCTTGGAAAGGAAGTAATAATGTTTTGGAATGCAGACATTGATGGGGGTCATGTTCTGTATGCAGTGCCCTAGATGAGCCTAAACAGTGGAAACACCCCCACAAGTGACCCCATTTTGGAAACTAGACCCCCTAATGAACTTATCTAGATCTGTGGTGAGCACTTTGAACTCCCAAGTGCTTCACACAAATTTATAATGCCCGGGTATGAAAATAAAAAATCCTATTTTTTCCCACAAAAATTATCTTTTAGTCACCAATTTTTTATTTTCCCAAGGGTAACAGGAGAAATTGGACCACAAAAGTTGTTGTCCAATTTATCCTGAGTACGCTGATACCCCATATGTGGGGGGAACCACTGTTTGGGTGCACGGCAGAGCTCAAAATGGAAGGAGCACCATTTGACTTTTTCCAACCAAAATTGACTGGAATTGAGATTGGACGCCATGTTGCATTTAGAGAGCCCCTGATGTGCCTAAACAGTGGAAACCCCCCACAAGTGACACCATTTTGGAAACTAGACCCCCCTATGGAACTTATCTAGATCTGTGGTGAGCAATTTGAACCCCCAAGTGTTTCACACAAGTTTATAACGTAGAGCCGTAAAATTAAAAAATCATATTTTTCCACAAAAATTATCTTTTCACCCCAATTTTTATTTTCCCAAGGGTAACAAGACTCCAAAAGTTATTGTGCAATTTGTCCTGAGTACGTTGATACCCCATATGTGGGGGTAAACCACTGTTTGGGTGCATGGCAGCGCTTGGAAGGGAAGGAGCGCCGTTTGACTTTTTCAACGCAGAATTGGCTGGACACCATGTCGTGTTTGGAGAGCTCCTGATCTGCCTAAACAGTGGAAACCCCCGACAAATGACACCATTTTGGAAACTAGACCCCTCAAGGAACTTTTTTAGATGTGTGGTGAGAACTTTGAACCCCCAAGTATTTCACTAAAGTTTATAACGCCTGAGCATGAAAATAAAAAAATCATATTTTTTCCACAAACATGATCTTTTAGTCCCTAACTTTTTATTTTCCCAAGGGTAACAGGAGAAATTTGTAACGCTGGTATTGTCTGTACTTTGTTTTCCAGCGTTACTTTGCATGTTTTTTTTGCATTAACCCTTTTGCTCCTTTCCCCCTAACCAGCTGGGATACTGTTGTCTGTTACCTATGGATGCTGCTCAGTTCCCGGCTCTGCTGCGTACCTGTACTTGCGTGAGTGGCTCCGCTGCTTTGCATGACCGCCCGCATGTGCGGTTCCTGACTTGCTGTGAAAGCCATCCGTAGCTTGCGAAGTCCTCTGCAGTGGTGCATGACTTACTGCGTGGTTGGCAGCAGCCATTGTTGGGTTCCCTCTGTGTTGTGCTGTCTGGCTCTGCATAGGGGGCGCGGCCCACACCTGTCCTGCTTTTATGTGGATTGGGTGTTTACTAGAATTACTGCTCCAGCCTATCGCTGTGAAGCAGCTCATATATAAAGTTCCCCAGCCCTAGTGGGCGTTGCCAGAGCTTCGCATTGAATCCACACTGAATCCCTGAACCTAGCCGTATGTGGTTGTGTGTTCAGCTCCTGCTCTGAAGTTGATCAGCTCTGGAGAGCTGATTCCCTGTTCCTGCTGTGTCTTGTTCCCTGATCCTGGATCAAACCCGGTACCTGAATGTCTGAATTGTGTCTTGTGTTTCCGCCTATGCTGGGGGCTGATTACCCAGATCGCCGTTCCTGGAGGCTGTATATCCAGGCCTGTTCCTGCTGTGTCTAATTACCTGAACCCCTGATCTTGGATCGCATCCTGTACCTGACTTTCTGAACTGTGTCCTCTGTGTTATGTTCCTGAAATCCTGCTGTGTCCAGAACCCTGTGCCAGTGACTGTGAATCCTTGCTATATAACCTGAGTTCATCTTGGAAGGAGGAGTCCGGTGTGTGCTGAGTTTCTGTTACTCTGTGCTCAGCCTCTGTGCAATCCCCGGCCAGCTCCCGTTGAGCCTGGCGGGGCTTGCACCAGACCGCTGGGGTTCCTTTTCAGGTCGCTGCCAGATGTCCGGATCCTATGCCTGATGTCCGATGTCCGACGACCACTTCCAGATGTCCGGATCCTATCCTTCCTGCCTGATGTCCGGATCCTGCCGATCATTGCCAGATGTCCGGAGCTTGCTGATCGGTGCCAGATGTCCGGAGTCCGAGGCCTGTGTTCCAGTCCGTGTTCCTGTGATTCAATCCATGTTCCTGTCCGTGTTCCTGACTCCCTGAGACCCAGTCCGTGTTCCTGTCTGTGTTCCTGACTCTCTGAGATCCAATCCGTGTTCCTGTGCAGTCTAACTCTGTTTCAGCCATCAGCTCCTGATTCCAGTTACCTGTCTGTTACCTGTCGGCTTGCCTGTGTGCCATCTGTCTGCAGTTCCTTCCAGAGGTTCGGACGTCATCTGCAGAGATCCCCGGCTCTTGCCTGCTCACCTAGGAGCGATCATCTGCCATCCGACTGCAGCTCCATCCGGAAGTTCGGACATCATCTGCAGAGATCCCCGGCTCTTGCCTGCTCACCTGGGAGCGATCATCTGCCATCCGACTGCAGCCTACCTGGAGGCTCCACCATATCAGGTCGTATATACCTGCCTGTCTAGAGACTGCCTGGTCACTTACTGTGACAACCTGCCTGTCTAGAGACTGCCTGGTCACTTGCTGTGACAACCTGCCTGTCCAGAGACTGCCTGGTCACTTGTCGTGACAACCTGCCTGTCCCAGAGACTGCCTGGTCACTTGCCGTGACAACCTGCCTGTCCCAGAGACTGCCCTGGTCACTTTCCGTGACAACCTGCCTGTCCCAGAGACTGCCTGTCACTTGCCGTGACAACCTTCTGTACGCCGTGACCTGCCCCTGGTCACTTGCCGTGACAACCTGCCTGCCCTGGTCACTTGCCGTGACAACCTGCCTGCCTGGTCACTTGCCGTGACAACCTGCCTGCCTGGTCACTTGCCGTGACAACCTGCCTGCCTGGTCACTTGCCGTGACAACCTGCCTGCCTGGTCACTTGCCGTGACAACCTGCCTGCCTGGTCACTTGCCGTGACAACCTGCCTGCCCTGGTCACTTGCCGTGACAACCTGTCTGTCCCAGAGACTGCCTTGGTCACTTGCCGTGACAACCTGCCTGTCCTGCCGGTTCCTCCTTGGTCTACCCTGTGATGACGTCTGTCCTGGGTCGGTGTCTGATGTTCTCCTGCTGAGCCTGTGCTACGCCTGAGGCCTGAGAGAGAGGCCGTCCTAGTATGCCCGTGCCAGATGACCCTGGACTTCATCAACCCGTGATGACCCCGCCATCGTCTGACGTTCGTCCTGGGCCGGTGTCTGATGTTCTCCTGCTGAGCCTGTGCTACGCCCGAGGCCTGAGTGTGGCCATACTAGTATGCCCGTGCCAGATGATTCTGGACTTCATCAACCCGTGATGACCCCGCCATCGTCTGAAGTCTGTCTGAGGTCGGTGTCTGATGTTCTCCTGCTGAGCCTGTGCTACGCCTAAGGCCTGAGAGAGAGGCCGTCCAAGTATGCCTGTGCCAGATAACCCTGGACTGCATCTACCCGTGATGTCCTCCAGCACTCGTCTGTGATCCTGAGTTGTGTACCCTTCTCTGATGTGCGGAATCGGGAGCCCGGTCTTATGTTATGTTTATTTACTTTGTTTCTTTAAGTAAACTTTATGTTTCTTCTTACCTGAAGTTGTGCGGTGTTGTCTAGTCCTGCAGGTCGCCACCTTGCCCACATGCTCAGCTGCCACGGATCCCGGTCGCTGCCCTTCCCTAGTCCGGGCAGGCCCGGGTCTCCCTCCGTGGTCCAGTGGGTCCACATTCTCTTACCATCTGGGACCCATGCCTCACGTCGTCGTGGACTGGCGGCGTGGGAGCATTGGCTAGCTAGGCAAGCTATGCCATGTCCCGACGCCCCACAGCCGTGGGAAGCGTCACAGAAAGCTCTGGCCATGGACTCCGCTGAGCATGTGCGGTCTGCAGGACTTTCTCCAAGCTCCACCTGATGTGCGAACTAGACTACTTGGTCCCCACAGGGTAAGTGGACTAGATGGCTCGATTCCCCGCTTGGTCAGCGGTTCGGACTTTTCGAGCTATTAACTCTGCTGCCATATTGTGAACTATGGGACTTACCGCCAAACCCAAGTGAATTTTTCTGGGGAATTTTTTTTTACTTGGGTCTTCAGAAGAGGGGGCCTGAGGAGGGGGATACTGTAACGCTGGTATTGTCTGTACTTTGTTTTCCAGCGTTACTTTGCATGTTTTTTTGCATTAACCCTTTTGCTCCTTTCCCCCTAACCAGCTGGGATACTGTTGTCTGTTACCTATGGATGCTGCTCAGTTCCCGGCTCTGCTGCGTACCTGTACTTGCGTGAGTGGCTCCGCTGCTTTGCATGACCGCCCGCATGTGCGGTTCCTGACTTGCTGTGAAAG
This sequence comes from Oophaga sylvatica, assembly GCA_033576555.1. Taxonomy (NCBI): domain Eukaryota; kingdom Metazoa; phylum Chordata; class Amphibia; order Anura; family Dendrobatidae; genus Oophaga; species Oophaga sylvatica. The sequence continues at coordinate 21,944 of JARQOD010003953.1, read as the reverse complement.
CCATCCGTAGCTTGCGAAGTCCTCTGCAGTGGTGCATGACTTACTGCGTGGTTGGCAGCAGCCATTGTTGGGTTCCCTCTGTGTTGTGCTGTCTGGCTCTGCATAGGGGGCGCGGCCCACACCTGTCCTGCTTTTATGTGGATTGGGTGTTTACTAGAATTACTGCTCCAGCCTATCGCTGTGAAGCAGCTCATATATAAAGTTCCCCAGCCCTAGTGGGCGTTGCCAGAGCTTCGCATTGAATCCACACTGAATCCCTGAACCTAGCCGTATGTGGTTGTGTGTTCAGCTCCTGCTCTGAAGTTGATCAGCTCTGGAGAGCTGATTCCCTGTTCCTGCTGTGTCTTGTTCCCTGATCCTGGATCAAACCCGGTACCTGAATGTCTGAATTGTGTCTTGTGTTTCCGCCTATGCTGGGGGCTGATTACCCAGATCGCCGTTCCTGGAGGCTGTATATCCAGGCCTGTTCCTGCTGTGTCTAATTACCTGAACCCCTGATCTTGGATCGCATCCTGTACCTGACTTTCTGAACTGTGTCCTCTGTGTTATGTTCCTGAAATCCTGCTGTGTCCAGAACCCTGTGCCAGTGACTGTGAATCCTTGCTATATAACCTGAGTTCATCTTGGAAGGAGGAGTCCGGTGTGTGCTGAGTTTCTGTTACTCTGTGCTCAGCCTCTGTGCAATCCCCGGCCAGCTCCCGTTGAGCCTGGCGGGGCTTGCACCAGACCGCTGGGGTTCCTTTTCAGGTCGCTGCCAGATGTCCGGATCCTATGCCTGATGTCCGATGTCCGACGACCACTTCCAGATGTCCGGATCCTATCCTTCCTGCCTGATGTCCGGATCCTGCCGATCATTGCCAGATGTCCGGAGCTTGCTGATCGGTGCCAGATGTCCGGAGTCCGAGGCCTGTGTTCCAGTCCGTGTTCCTGTGATTCAATCCATGTTCCTGTCCGTGTTCCTGACTCCCTGAGACCCAGTCCGTGTTCCTGTCTGTGTTCCTGACTCTCTGAGATCCAATCCGTGTTCCTGTGCAGTCTAACTCTGTTTCAGCCATCAGCTCCTGATTCCAGTTACCTGTCTGTTACCTGTCGGCTTGCCTGTGTGCCATCTGTCTGCAGTTCCTTCCAGAGGTTCGGACGTCATCTGCAGAGATCCCCGGCTCTTGCCTGCTCACCTAGGAGCGATCATCTGCCATCCGACTGCAGCTCCATCCGGAAGTTCGGACATCATCTGCAGAGATCCCCGGCTCTTGCCTGCTCACCTAGGAGCGATCATCTGCCATCCGACTGCAGCTCCACCGGAAGTTCGGCATCATCTGCGAATCCCCGGTCTTGCCTGCTCACCTGGAGCGATCACTGCCATCCGACTGCAGCCTACCTGGGCTCCACCATTCAGTCGTATATACCTGCCTGTCTAGAGACTGCCTGGTCACTTACTGTGACAACCTGCCTGTCTAGAGACTGCCTGGTCACTTGCTGTGACAACCTGCCTGTCCAGAGACTGCCTGGTCACTTGTCGTGACAACCTGCCTGTCCCAGAGACTGCCTGGTCACTTGCCGTGACAACCTGCCTGCCTCAGGAACTGGCCCTGGTCACTTGCCGTGACAACCTGCCTGCCCAGTGGTCACTTGCCGTGACAACCTGCCTGCCTGGTCACTTGCCGTGACAACCTGCCTGCCTGGTCACTTGCCGTGACAACCTGCCTGCCCTGGTCACTTGCCGTGACAACCTGCCTGCCTGGTCACTTGCCGTGACAACCTGCCTGCCTGGTCACTTGCCGTGACAACCTGCCTGCCTCATGGAACTGCCCGCCTGGTCACTTGCCGTGACAACCTGCCTGTCCTGCGTCACTCCTGTACAACCCTGTGGTCTTTCTGTCCTGTCTGTCCAGTGATGTTTCCTGCTGAACGCTGTTGCTTCCCTGACCCTGGAGAGGCCGTCGGTGTTGATGCCCGTGCCTGAGCTTGACGCCTGAGGACCTAGATAGAGCCGCTAGATGCCCGGCCATGCTCTGACTTCAGTCACTGGGCCCGTGTCTGACGTTCTCCTGGCCGTGTCTGAGTCCTCTGCTGACGTCAGCCCGAGGCCTGAGTGTGGCCATACTAGTATGCCCGTGCCAGATGATTCTGGACTTCATCAACCCGTGATGACCCCGCCATCGTCTGAAGTCTGTCTGAGGTCGGTGTCTGATGTTCTCCTGCTGAGCCTGTGCTACGCCTAAGGCCTGAGAGAGAGGCCGTCCAAGTATGCCTGTGCCAGATAACCCTGGACTGCATCTACCCGTGATGTCCTCCAGCACTCGTCTGTGATCCTGAGTTGTGTACCCTTCTCTGATGTGCGGAATCGGGAGCCCGGTCTTATGTTATGTTTATTTACTTTGTTTCTTTAAGTAAACTTTATGTTTCTTCTTACCTGAAGTTGTGCGGTGTTGTCTAGTCCTGCAGGTCGCCACCTTGCCCACATGCTCAGCTGCCACGGATCCCGGTCGCTGCCCTTCCCTAGTCCGGGCAGGCCCGGGTCTCCCTCCGTGGTCCAGTGGGTCCACATTCTCTTACCATCTGGGACCCATGCCTCACGTCGTCGTGGACTGGCGGCGTGGGAGCATTGGCTAGCTAGGCAAGCTATGCCATGTCCCGACGCCCCACAGCCGTGGGAAGCGTCACAGAAAGCTCTGGCCATGGACTCCGCTGAGCATGTGCGGTCTGCAGGACTTTCTCCAAGCTCCACCTGATGTGCGAACTAGACTACTTGGTCCCCACAGGGTAAGTGGACTAGATGGCTCGATTCCCCGCTTGGTCAGCGGTTCGGACTTTTCGAGCTATTAACTCTGCTGCCATATTGTGAACTATGGGACTTACCGCCAAACCCAAGTGAATTTTTCTGGGGAATTTTTTTTTACTTGGGTCTTCAGAAGAGGGGGCCTGAGGAGGGGGATACTGTAACGCTGGTATTGTCTGTACTTTGTTTTCCAGCGTTACTTTGCATGTTTTTTTGCATTAACCCTTTTGCTCCTTTCCCCCTAACCAGCTGGGATACTGTTGTCTGTTACCTATGGATGCTGCTCAGTTCCCGGCTCTGCTGCGTACCTGTACTTGCGTGAGTGGCTCCGCTGCTTTGCATGACCGCCCGCATGTGCGGTTCCTGACTTGCTGTGAAAGCCATCCGTAGCTTGCGAAGTCCTCTGCAGTGGTGCATGACTTACTGCGTGGTTGGCAGCAGCCATTGTTGGGTTCCCTCTGTGTTGTGCTGTCTGGCTCTGCATAGGGGGCGCGGCCCACACCTGTCCTGCTTTTATGTGGATTGGGTGTTTACTAGAATTACTGCTCCAGCCTATCGCTGTGAAGCAGCTCATATATAAAGTTCCCCAGCCCTAGTGGGCGTTGCCAGAGCTTCGCATTGAATCCACACTGAATCCCTGAACCTAGCCGTATGTGGTTGTGTGTTCAGCTCCTGCTCTGAAGTTGATCAGCTCTGGAGAGCTGATTCCCTGTTCCTGCTGTGTCTTGTTCCCTGATCCTGGATCAAACCCGGTACCTGAATGTCTGAATTGTGTCTTGTGTTTCGCCCTATGCTGGGGGCTGATTACCCAGATCGCCGTTCCTGGAGGCTGTATATCCAGGCCTGTTCCTGCTGTGTCTAATTACCTGAACCCCTGATCTTGGATCGCATCCTGTACCTGACTTTCTGAACTGTGTCCTCTGTGTTATGTTCCTGAAATCCTGCTGTGTCCAGAACCCTGTGCCAGTGACTGTGAATCCTTGCTATATAACCTGAGTTCATCTTGGAAGGAGGAGTCCGGTGTGTGCTGAGTTTCTGTTACTCTGTGCTCAGCCTCTGTGCAATCCCCGGCCAGCTCCCGTTGAGCCTGGCGGGGCTTGCACCAGACCGCTGGGGTTCCTTTTCAGGTCGCTGCCAGATGTCCGGATCCTATGCCTGATGTCCGATGTCCGACGACCACTTCCAGATGTCCGGATCCTATCCTTCCTGCCTGATGTCCGGATCCTGCCGATCATTGCCAGATGTCCGGAGCTTGCTGATCGGTGCCAGATGTCCGGAGTCCGAGGCCTGTGTTCCAGTCCGTGTTCCTGTGATTCAATCCATGTTCCTGTCCGTGTTCCTGACTCCCTGAGACCCAGTCCGTGTTCCTGTCTGTGTTCCTGACTCTCTGAGATCCAATCCGTGTTCCTGTGCAGTCTAACTCTGTTTCAGCCATCAGCTCCTGATTCCAGTTACCTGTCTGTTACCTGTCGGCTTGCTGTGTGCCATCTGTCTGCAGTTCCTTCCAGAGGTTCGGACGTCATCTGCAGAGATCCCCGGCTCTTGCCTGCTCACCTAGGAGCGATCATCTGCCATCCGACTGCAGCTCCATCCGGAAGTTCGGACATCATCTGCAGAGATCCCCGGCTCTTGCCTGCTCACCTGGGAGCGATCATCTGCCATCCGACTGCAGCCTACCTGGAGGCTCCACCATATCAGGTCGTATATACCTGCCTGTCTAGAGACTGCCTGGTCACTTACTGTGACAACCTGCCTGTCTAGAGACTGCCTGGTCACTTGCTGTGACAACCTGCCTGTCCAGAGACTGCCTGGTCACTTGTCGTGACAACCTGCCTGTCCCAGAGACTGCCTGGTCACATTGCCGTGACAACCTGCCTGTCCCAGAGACTGCCCTGGTCACTTTCCGTGACAACCTGCCTGTCCCCAGAGACTGCCTGGTCACTTGCCGTGACAACCTGCCTGCCCTGTGGTCACTTGTTGTCCGTGACAACCTGCCTGCCCTGGTCACTTGCCGTGACAACTGCCTGCCTGGTCACTTGCCGTGACAACCTGCTCTGCCTGGCACTTGCCCTGACCTGAACCTGCCTGCCTGGTCACTTGCCGTGACAACCTGCCTGCCTGGTCACTTGCCGTGACAACCTGCCTGCCCTGCGTCACTTGCCGTGACAACCTGCCTGTCCTGCCGTGTCCTCCTGGTCCTGCCTGTGACAGCCTGTGCTGTCCAGAGACTGCCTTGGCACTTGCCGTGACAACCTGCCTGTCTGCCGGTTCCTCCTTGGTCTACCCTGTGATGACGTCTGTCCTGGGTCGGTGTCTGATGTTCTCCTGCTGAGCTGTGCTACGCCTGAGGCCTGAGAGTGAGGCCGTCTAGTATGCCGTGCCAGATGACCTGGACTTCATCAACCCGTGATGACCCCGCCATCGTCTGAGTTGTCCTGGGCGGTGTCTGATGTTCTCCTGCTGAGCCTGTGCTAGCCCGAGGCCTGAGTGGGCCATAAGTATGCCGTGCAGATGATCTGGACTCATCAACCCGTGATGACCCCGCCATCGTCTGATGTCTGTCTGAGGTCGTGTCTGATGTTCTCTGCTGAGCCTGTGCTACGCCTAAGGCCTGAGAGAGAGCCGTCAAGTATGCCTGTGCCAGATACCTGGACTGCATTACCCGTGATGTCCTCCAGCACTCGTCTGTGTCTGAGTTGTGTACCTTCTTGATGTGCGGAATCGGAGCCGGTCTTATGTTATGTTTATTACTTGTTTCTTTAGTAAACTTTATGTTTCTTCTTACTGAAGTTGTGCGGTGTTGTCTAGTCCTGCAGGTCGCCACCTTGCCCACATGCTCAGCTGCCACGGATCCCGGTCGCTGCCCTTCCCTAGTCCGGGCAGGCCCGGGTCTCCCTCCGTGGTCCAGTGGGTCCACATTCTCTTACCATCTGGGACCCATGCCTCACGTCGTCGTGGACTGGCGGCGTGGGAGCATTGGCTAGCTAGGCAAGCTATGCCATGTCCCGACGCCCCACAGCCGTGGGAAGCGTCACAAAATTGGACCCCAAAAGTTGTTGTACAATTTGTCCTGAGTACGCTGATACCCAATATGTGGGAGAAAACTACTGTATGAGCACACGTCGGGGCTCGGAAGGGAAGTAGTGACGTTTTGGATTGCAGACTTTGATGGAATGGTCTGTGGGCGTCATGTCGCATTTGGAGAGCCCATGATGTGCCTAAACAGTGGAAACCCCCCACAAGTGACCCCAATTTTGGAAAATAGACCCCACAAGGAACTTATCTAGATGTGTGGTGAGCACTCTGAACCCCGAAGTGCTTTACAGAAGTTTATAACGTACAAACGTAAAAATAAAAAATCTCTTTTTTTTTTTTTACAAAAATGATTTTTTCGCCCCCAATATTTTATTTTCACAGGGGTAACAGGAGAAATTGGACCCCCAAAGTTGTTGTTCAATTTGTCCTGAGTACGCTGATACCCAATATGTGGGAGAAAACTACTGTATGGGCACATGTCGGGGCTCGGAAGGGAAGTAGTGACGTTTTGGATTGCAGACTTTGATGGAATGGTCTGCGGGCGTCATGTCGCATTTGGAGAGCCCCTAATGTGCCTAAACAGTGAAAACTCCCCACAAGTGACCCTATATTGGAAAATAGACCCCACAAGGAACTTATCTAGATGTGTGGTGAGCGCTATGAAGCCCCAAGTGTTAGGGCTGGCAGAACGCACCAAATAAATATAAATAATAGGTGTGTTCGCAGCACGGGGTTCACAGTGCAGGCAGAGCCTTCTGCTAGTAAGATGGCACAATATGGCAGTATAAGCGAGCGCTGTTACTTCACAGAGTCACAGACATAGACGCTGTGGCACTATATGGCGGTATGAGAGAACTCTGTTACACCACAGAGTCGCTGACATAGAGACGTAGAGATAGAAACTGTCCTGTTAACACCACAGGGGTACTGTGTGGATAGCAGTCCGTGGTCATGCAGTCAGCAACGCAAACAAGCAACTCCTCACCGGAGTAGCCGGTATTCTAGAGGCTATTTCAGCCAAGCCCTGAACACGTGCATGCAAAACTCCTCACCGTAGGTGCCGGTATTCTAGGGGCTTATTTCAGCGAGCCCTAACCACATGCGTGCATGATCACACTGGCGCAAAGCACATAACACAATTGATACTAGCACATGGCCGTGCGGCCATGTAACCCTTTTATAGCAGCAACTACAAGACCTTCCAGAAAAGGACCAATGAGAAATGGTTTCAGAACATAAGCAGTTTCAGGACCTTCCTGGCGGACCAATAGGAGTTGCTGGATCCTGAGCATGTGACCCATGATCTCCAATAAGAGATCTTACCCTGGGCATGCTCAGAAGGGGAAACGCAGGACTTAGTCCCAAAGACGTCTGCTCGCCGCTGACAAGTACTGGCTACAACAGCAGAACCTGGAGAGGCAGCAGTAATCCTCTGCACAGTATTAGACTGGGCGAGACGCTGGGACCGACGTCTCTGCTGAACAGAGTCCACTGCAGCCAGAGACGGATGGGAGACCGCAGCGGGGATGGTTCGAGATTCCGCTTGTGCAGAAGCGGGAACTCGACCCCTAACACAAAGTGCTTCACAGAAGTTTATAACGTACAGCCGTAAAAACAAAAAGATTTTTTTTTTTCCAAAAATGATATTTTCACCCCCAATTTTTTATTTTTCCAAGGGTAACAGAAGAAATTGGACCCCAAGAGTTATTGTGCAATTTGTCCTGAGTACGCTGATACCCCATATGTGGGGGTAAACTACTGTTTGGGCGCATGGCAGAGCTCAGAAGTGAAGGAGCACCGTTTGACTTTTTCAACGCAGAATTGGCTGGAATTGAGATCAGATTCCATGTCACATTTGGAGAGGCCCTGATGTGCCTAAACAGCGGAAACCCCCCAATTCTAACTCCAACCCTAACCCCAACACACCCCTTACCCTAGTCCCAACCATAACCCTAACCACAAACCTAACCCTAACACACCCCTAACCCTAATCCCAACCCTAACCCTAACCCTAATGCTAACTTTAGCCTCAACCCTAACCCTAACTTTAGCCGCAACCCTAACCCTAACCCTAATGGGAAAATGGAAATAAATAAATTTTTTTAATTTTATTATTTTTCCCTAAGGGGGTGATAAAGGGGGGTTTGATTTACTATTTATAGCGTGTTTTTATGATTGGCAGCTAAAAGACGCTTTTTATTGCAAAAAATAGTTTTTTGCATCACCACATTTTGAAAGCTATAATTTTTGCATATTTTGGCCCACAGAGTCATGTGAGGTCTTATTTTTTGCGGTACGAGTTGACGTTTTTATTGGTACCATTTTTGAGCACGTGACATTTTTTGATTGCTTTTTATTTCAATTTTTGGGAGGTTTGAATGACAAAAAATCAGCAATTCATGAATTTCTATTGGGGGGGGCGTTTATACCGTTCTGCGTGTGGTAAAATTGATAAAGCAGTTTTATTCTTTGGGTCAGTACAATTACAGCGATACCTCATTTATATAATTTTTTTATGTTTTGGCGCTTTTGTTCAATAAAAACAATTTGATATAAAAATAATTATTTTTGCATCGCTTTATTCTGCGAGCTATAACTTTTTTATTTTTTTGCTGATGATGCTGTATAGTGGCTATTTTTTGCGGGACAAGATGACGTTTTCAGCGGTACCATATTTATTTATATCAGTCTTTTTGTTCGCATGTTATTCCACTTTTTGTTCGGTGGTATGATGATAAAGCATTGATTTTTTGCTTTGTTTTTTTTAAGGGGTTCACATAAGGGGTTAAATAGTGGGACAGTTTTATAGGGGGGGTTGTTACGGACGCGGCATTACCAAATATGTGTACTTTTATTGTTTTGTTTTTTTTTATTTACAGGAAGAAATGAATTTATTGGGGAATATATTTTTTTTCCTTTATTTTGGATTTTTTTTTTACTCTTCTGATTTTCATTTTTTTAACTTTTTTACTCTGTCCCAGGGTGGGACATCACAGTATTTTATCAGATCGCTGATCTCACAGTGTGCACAGCACACTGTGAGACCAGCGATCTCACTAGCAGTGCTGCAGGCTTCCTCAGCGCCTGCTCTCAGCAGGCACTGAGGGAGCCGCCTCCCTGCAGGACCCGGTGGCCATCTTGGATCTGGGATCCTGCAGGGAGGAAGGCCTCAGAACAGCGCGATCACATCGCACTGTTCTGAGGGCCTCAGGGGATCGCGTAGGGAGCCCCCTCCCTGCGCGATGCTTCCCTGTGCCCCCAGTACACCGCGATCATGTTTGATCGCGGTATGCCAGGGGTTAATGTGCCGGGAGCGGTCCGTGACCACTCCTGGCACATAGTGCTGGGTGTCAGCTGTGATAATCAGCTGATCGCCTTGGTCGTACTATCCCATCCCTGTGAATTAAGTCCCAGGTCACATGGACGGGATAGTACGTCTGATGACAGAAAGGGGTTAATGGGAAAAAATGAACTTTTTGAATTTACCAAATGGCTGCAATGAAACAGAGCGAAAAATTTAAATGGGTCTGAATACTTTCAGTACCCACTGTATGTCACACAAATACTTAATAAATAACATTTCCCACTTGTCTACTTTACATCAGCACAATTTTGGAAAGAATTTTAGGAAGTTATAAGGGTTAAAAGTTGAGCAGCGATTTCTCATATTTACAACAAAATTTACAAAACCATTTTTTTTAGTGACCACATCACATTTGAAGTCACTTTGAGGAGTGGACATGACAGAAAATACCCAAAAGTGACACATTCTAAAAACTGCACCCCTCAACGTGCTCAAAACCACATTCAAGAAGTTTACTAACCCTTTACGTGCTTCATAGGAGCTGAAGCAACGTGGAAGAAAAAATGAACATTTAACTTTTTTTCACAAACATTTTACTTCAGAACCATTTTTTTATTTTCACAAGTGTAAAAAGAGAAAATGAACCGCAAAATTTGTTGTGCAATTTCTCCTGAATCCGCCGATACTCCATATGTGGGGGTAGACCACTGTTTGGGCGCACGGCAGAGCTCGGAACGGAAGGAGCGTCGTTTGACTTTTTCAACGCAGAATTGGCGGGAATTGAGATCGAACGCCATGTCGCTTTTGGAGAGCCCCTGATGTGACTAAACAGTGGAAACCCCCACAAGTGACACCATTTTGGAAATTAGACCCCCCAAGGAACTTATCTAGATATGTGGTGAGCACTTTGAACCCCCAAGTGCTTCACAGAAGTTTATAATGTAAAGCCGTGAAAATAAAAAATCATTTTTTCCACAAAAATTATCTTTTTGCCCCCAAATTTTTATTTTTCCGAGGGTAACAGGATAAATTAGACCCCAAAGTTGTGCAATTTGTAATGAGTATGCTGATACCCCATATGGGGGCTAAACCACTGATTGATTACTCTATCATGGTTTTATTTTAGTTTTTTAATTTTTTTGTGATAGGCCATATTGGCCCTATAATGTATGATTACCTTTTACCAGAGTTTATCATTTTAAGAAATATGTTTCATATTTGCATATAAATTCCTTTTGCTTCGAAGTGAATTACACCCCTTATCCACCTGTGCTAATGAATTAAACTAATCAAGAAGATTAAGCAAATCAAGTGGAATATTGGTGCTGGTAGCACACACCCCTCCATTTTACCTTTCCAAAAAAGGTTTTAAAAAGACATGGCGATCTTTTCAGTATGGATGTATAATTTACCTGATGAAGGCTTTTGCTCTTTTCAAGCCGAAACGCATTGCTTTACTTGTTTTTTCTTGGTATATGCAAAATAATAAAATAAAAAACTTTTTTAATCAGCCACTTTAGCACATGACATAATTTTCGGAAGCGTCAGCATTAGTGTTGAGCGATACTGCCCGATATCCCGAAATATCGGATCGGATTGGATCGACCTGATACTCAAAAAGTATCGGGTATCGCCGATCCTATACCGGAAACCCAATGCAAGTCAATGGGACAGAAATATCGTAATTAAAAAAACCTCTTTCTTTCCTTGTAAATGCTAGATATACACACATAGAATACATATATATATATATATATATATATATGTCATTGTGACATATACAGTATATATACATATACTTATAGTTCATACACTTCTACATAGTAAAATAGCCTCTGATTCAATTGCCGGGCAATGCCGGCTTTTGTGAAAATACAGAACCACCCGACATGAAATGACACATGGTTTACATAGAGTTAACTGTTGTGAATGAGTTAGAAATGAATTCTGAGCAGAAGCTCCCTCTGGTGGTTACAAACAGTACTGAACCATTCAATGAAGATTGTGAAGATTGGCAATCAGGAGTTACAGACTGGTCTTATATAAGGGAGGTTCCCTCCCATCAGGGTTGCCGGTGATCAATTGTTCTTGTCTCAACTTTGGATCCTGGTTCACTTGGAAGCTTGCTGAGTCTTGCCTGCATCTTCTGCTAACAGATAAGATATTTTCTGCTTTTATTTTTGTGCTTGCTTTTTGCATTTTTACCTGCACTTCTGTGGAGGTCAGCCAGGTCCCCTCTGGGGGCTTGTGCTCCTCTCAGTTTATCTGAGCCACTGTTATTTGTTCATTTGCCTTTTCCAGTTTTTTCAGTGGCTGCGGCTTAGTTTTGTTACACCAGAGAACTAATTTAGGTGGTAGAGGTCGTGTGATCTCAGGTGTTTTTGCAATTAGTAGAGTTGGTATTTTTTTAGGGTTTTTTGGATTGCAGTAAGTGTCCTTCCTATCCTTTTCTTTCTAGGAAGATTGGGCCCCAACGTTTGCTCATACTATTTTCTGTCTGTGTCTGTATTTCCTCTTGTCTAACCGCCATTACATGTTTGGGGGCTTCCTATGTTCTTTGGGGATCTGCTCCGGGGCAGATAGCTTTCCTCTTTCTATCTTTAGGTGTAGTTAGCCTCTCAGGCTGTGACGAGGCGTCTAGGACCAACGTAGGTATGCTCCACGGCTGCCTTTAGTTGTGGTGGTTAGTCAGGGTACTGCAATCCAGTAGATTCCAACCTCTCTGGTGTATTGCCGTTTTTGCCTGCTCTCCTCAGCTACCAAATCATAACAGTATCACCAGCCAAACTGAAAATTATATGGTACTCACAGAAGGGAAAAATAGTGTAAAAAAAAAAAAAGTTGTCAGAGATTTTTTTTTTTTCTGTTTGTTGCATTTTTTTTCCCTCTTTTTCTCTGGGTGCTGAGGATTTTTTTTTCTCTCAATGGAGTTTGCACAATTGTCTGGCCGTGTGGATCAGCTTGCCACTGAAGTTCGGAGTATTGCTACCTATCTTGCAGGGTTGCCGGTTGTGGAACCTAGGTTCCCCATGCCAGATTTGTTTTTAGGGACTCGAGCTAAATTTCTGAATTTCAAAAATAACTGTAAGTTGTTTTTTGCTTTAAAACCTAAGTCCTCAGGGAACGCAGCACAGAAGGTTCAAATTGTCATCTCTCTCCTGCGCGGCGATCCTCAGGATTGGGCTTTTTCCCTGACACCTGGGGACCCTGTTTTGAGTAATGTTGATGCATTTTTTCTGGCTATGGGGTTATTGTACCATGAACCTAATGTCACTGATCAAGGTGAAAAAACCTTGTTGGCATTAAATCAGGGGCTTGAGGACGCTGAGTTATACTGTCAGAAATTCCGAAAGTGGGCAGTCCTGACCAAATGAAATAATGATGCTTTGGCAGCCCTTTTTCGGAAGGGTCTGTCAGAGAATGTAAAAGATGTTATGGTGGGTTTCCCTGCTCCCTCTGGTCTCAATGATTCTATGTCATTAGCGATTCAAATTGACAGACGTTTGCCTGAGCGTAGAGGTATGCGTGGAATAGTGTTGCCTTGTGAACCAGCTTCTGAACCCATGCAGTGTGATAGAGTGGCTTCTGGGGCACAGTGTCATGAGTTTCGAAAACGCAATGGGTTATGTTTCTACTGTGGTGACGCCTCTCATGCTATTTCAGTCTGCCCTAAGCGGGGAAGACGTTTTGCACGCTCAGTTGTCTTGGGTAGTGTTCAGACTAAATTTCTGTTGACTGTTACCCTGATTTGCTCCCTGTCCACATTTTCTGCTCAGGATTTTGTTGATTCGGGAGCAGCTATTAACCTGATGGATTTTGATTTTGCTAAACGTTGTGGGTTTCCCTTGATACCCCTACGGAAGTCTATTCCCCTACTGGGGATTGATTCTACCCCTTTGGCTGAGAATAAACCCCAGTTCTCTACTCAGGTGATAATGAGGGTTGAACCTGATCATCAGGAGAGTTGCAAATTTTTGGTGCTGTATAATCTGCATGACATTATTGTACTAGGTTTCCCTTGGTTACAGTCTCATAATCCTGTTTTGGATTAGAAATCTGTGTCTGTAACCAGTTGGGGCTGCCAATGTGTTAATGCCAACACTCCTGTTTTTTCTGCCTCTCCCCAGGCTCAGGATGTTCCTGACTTTTTGACTTATTTTTCTGATGTGTTTAGCGAAAGTAAATCTGCATCCTTGCCCCCCATAGGAGCTATGACTGCGCTATTGAATTAGTGCCTGGTAGTAAATTCCCTAAAGGTCGCCTTTTTAACTTGTCTGTACCTGAACATGACGCTATGCGGTCTTATATCAAGGAGTCATTGGAGAAGGGTCATATCAGACCATCCTCTTCACCCTTGGGTGCCGGTTTTTTTTTGTGTCCAAAAAGGATGGTTCATTAAGGCCGTGTATTGATTATCGTCTCTTGAACAATATCACTGTGAAATATCAATATCCGTTACCCTTGATTTCTGACCTGTTTTCCAGGGTGAAAAGTGCTACTTGGTTTACCAAGCTTGACCTCAGGGGGGCGTATAACCTTATTCGCATTAAGCACGGGGATGAATGGAAGGCAGCATTTAATACCCCAGAGGGGCATTTTGAGTACCTAGTGATGCCCTCTGGGCTCACTAATGCTCCTTCCATCTTCCAGTCCTTCATGAATGACATTTTCAGGGATTTTGTGGATAAATTTCTGATTGTTTATTTGGATGATATCTTGATTTTTTCCAATGAATGGGACTCTCATGTGAAACATGTTCGGACTGTGTTCCAGATTTTGAGAGAGAATGCTCTGTATGTGAAGGGATCAAAGTGTCTTTTTGGCGTACAGAGGATCTCATTTCTGGGATTCATTTTGTCCCCATCTGTTATTGAAATGGACCCGGTCAAGGTTCAGGCCATCTGTGATTGGGTCCAACCTACTTCATTAAAGGCTCTTCAGAGATTCTTGGGTTTTGCCAATTTTTATCGTAAATTTATTGGTAATTTCTCTGTTATTGTTAAACCATTGACTGATTTGACCAAAAAGGGTTCTGATGTGGTGAATTGGCCTCCTGAGGCAGTCTCTGCATTTCAGGAACTTAAGCAGAGATTCACTTCTGCTCCTGTTCTACGGCAACCTGATGTTTCTCTGCCATTTCAGGTGGAGGTTGATGCCTCTGAAATTGGGGCAGGTGCCGTTTTGTCCCAAAGAGATCCAGAGACCTCTAAAAGTAACCCTTGTGCCTTTTTCTCTAGAAAATGTTCTCCAACTGAACTTAATTATGACGTGGGTAATCGGGAGTTATTGGCCATGAAGTGGGCTTTTGAAGAGTGGAGACATTGGCTGGAGGGAGCCAAACATCAGGTGGTGGTCCTCACGGACCATAAGAATCTGGTTTATCTGGAATCAGCCAAGCGACTTAATCCTAGACAGGCCAGGTGGGCCTTGTTTTTCACACGTTTTAATTTTGTGGTTTCCTTTCTTCCTGGCACTAAGAATGTTAAGGCGGATGCCCTCTCGAGGAGTTTCCTTGCGGACTCTCCTGAGTTATCTGATCCTGCTGTTATTTTGAAAGAGGGTGTAGTTCTTTCCGCCATCTCGCCCAATTTAAGACTGGCTTTGGAAGGGTGTCAGGAGGATAAACCCAAGCGCTGCCCTATTGGGAAATTGTTTGTCCCAGACCGGTGGAAAAGAGTGTGATGTATGAGAGTCATTGTTCCGCGTTTGCCGGTCACCCCGGAATTTTTGGTACCAGAGACTTGGTTAGTCGGTCCTTTTGGTGGCCTACTTTGTCTCGTGACGTCAGGGAATTTGTGCAGTCCTGCGGGACTTGCTCTCGCTCCAAGCCTTGCTCTCGCTCTAGTGGTTTGTTGATGCCATTGCCTGTGCCCAAGAGACCATGGACCCATATCTCTATGGATTTCATTTCCGACCTCCCTGTTTCTCAGAGAATGACCGTTATCTGGGTGATTTGTGATAGGTTTTCCAAAATGATACATCTTGTGTCATTACCTAAGTTGCCTTCCTCCTCCGAATTGGTGCCTTTGTTCCTTCAGCACATGGTTCGGTTACACGGCATTCCTGAGAACATTGTGTCTGACAGAGGAGTCCAGATTTTGGAGGACTTTTTGTTCTAAACTTGGTGTTCAATTGTCTTTCTCCTCGGCTTTTCATCCTCAGACCAATGGACAAACTGAGAGAACAAACCAGACATTGGAGACTTATCTGAGATGCTTTGTGTCTGCTGATCAAAATGACTGGGTCTCTTTTTTGCCTTTGGCTGAGTTTGCTCTTAACCCCTCTCTGACATTAGACGTACTATCCCGTCCATGAAACCCGTGCCAATCTGACCATGGACGGGATAGTACGTCATAGGCGATTAGCTGCGCTCCCTCCGGGAGCGCAGCTAATCGCCGCCGGGTGTCAGCTGATTATCACAGTTGACACCCGTGACTGTGTGTCAGGAGCGGTCACGGACCGCTCCCGGCACATTAACCCCTAGCACACCGCGATCAAACATGGGAAGCATCACGCAGGGAGGGGGCTCCCTGCGCGCCCCCCTGAAACCCTCAGACCAGCGCGATGTGATCGCGCTGTTCTGAGGGCTTCCTCCCTCCCAGGACCCGGATCCAAGATGGCGCCGGGGTCCTGGAGGGAGGCGGCTTCCTCAGTGCCTGCTGAGAGCAGGCACTGAGAAGCCTGCAGCTATGCCTGTGCGATCGCTGGTGTGACAGAGTGCTGTGCACTCTGTCACACCAGCAATCTGATAAAATACAGTGATGTCCCACCCTGGGACAAAGTAAAAAAGTTAAAAAAATAAAAATAAACATGTTTTTAAAAAAAAAATCCAAAATAAATTAAAAAAAAAAAAATATTCCCCAATAAATTCATTTCTTCCTGTAAATAAAAAATAAACAAAACAATAAAAGTACACATATTTGGTATCGCCACGTCCGTAACGACCCCCCTATAAAACTGTCCCACTAGTTAATCCCTTTAGTAGAGTTGAGCATTCCGATACCGCAAGTATCGGGTATCGGCCGATATTCGCCGTATCGGAATTCCGATACTTAGTTCCGATATTTTCCATATATCGTATACCGGAATCGGAAGTTCCCATAATTCTTTGAGAGGCAATGTGATTTTAGTCAGCCAATGAGGAATCCTAAGAAGTGTGGGCACATCCTGTAATGCTGCGGTCATGTTAACTAATGGCATGGCTGTGATTGGATGCTGAAATGATGTCAGAATGCACTATAAAATGCGCCGCCGCCATTTTAGCGTCACTGTGCTGTGAATTCAGTTAGGGACAGAACGCTGCTCTGCTGACTCTGAGGGACAGTTAGAGATTGCGATTTTGTGTACTGTGCTTTAGGCAGGCTAGTTTACCAACCGCTGTGTAAAGCTTCCTTTTGCCTTGCAGTGTTGTTTTAACAGCTCTGTGCAAGGTGTGTGTGTGAGAGTGCAGGTGACGCTGCAGTTTGCTCTGCATCCAACGCTGTTTGTAGGCATCTGCACGTGTCACACACAGACTCTTTTTTTTTTTTCTTTAGTGTAATTCTTGCTGCTCCATTCAATTGAAATTATAGTGTGACGCGCTTCCATCCGTATCCAATACATTGGTTGCAAACACTATAGAAGTACACAAAGGAGCCTTTCAGAGATAGTGAACAGTTGTGTGCAGTGTTCACTCTAGTCTGAGGTTTTCATTTTTGGAGTGCAGATCACGCTCCAGTTAGTTCTTCAACCACTGCTGGTTGTAGTCTGCTGAACGTGTGTCACTGCCTCATCCTTGACATTTTTCTCTAATTGGTGCTGCTCCATTCTATTTAAAATAACTCTAATCTATTAGTGTGACGCGCTTCCATCCGTATACAATACATTGGTTGCAAACACTATAGAAGTACACAAAGGAGCCTTTCAGAGATAGTGAACAGTTGTGTGCAGTGTTCACTCTAGTCTGAGGTTTTCATTTTTGGAGTGCAGATCACGCTCCAGTTAGTTCTTCAACCACTGCTGGTTGTAGTCTGCTGAACGTGTGTCACTGCCTCATCCTTGACATTTTTCTCTAATTGGTGCTGCTCCATTCTATTTAAAATAACTATAATCTATTAGTGTGACGTGCTTCCATCCGTATACAATACATTGGTTGCAAACACTATAGAAGTACACAAAGGAGCCTTTCACACCTAGTGAACAGTTGTCTGCAGTGTTCACTGCAGTCTCTGCGTAATAACCACACTTAGGCCTTATAACTTTTCTGACTTTCTTTATCAATCTACCAAGATGAAGAAGGCAGGGAGTAAGGCACGTGGTCGTGGCCGTGGAGTTTCAGCAGGAAGAGGACATGGGGATTCTGTGGCTGCTGCCACCCCAGTGACACAGCATCCACCAGTTTTCCCCGTGAGCGTTCCTTTATGCGCACTTTTGTAGGAGCTCGGCGTACCCCCTGCTGCGGAAAGAACAAATTGAAGCCGTTGTTGGTTGGATGGCAGCCAATGCATCGACTTCAATTGCTTCCACCTCCTCTCAGGACCACAGCACTGTTGAACAACCATCTGTCTCTTCACCGCCTGCCAAATTGCCCAGGCAGTCAGAGAGCTCTGTACAGGAGCCAGCTGAGTCTCTGCTTCTGTTCTCAGAATCTGTTGGCTTGCAAACAGGGGCCCAGCCAAGCAGCATTCTGGAATGTGAAGAAGAGGGAGTATGCAGTGATGCGCAACAGCTGTGTCTCTCTGAATCTGAAGAGGCGGGTGAGCCAGTGCCGATGGTCAGCACACCGCAGAACGCATCTGATGATGATGAGACTCAGGTTCCAGTTTCTGTTGAGCATGGTGCTGTCCAGACCACCCAACAGCAGCAGGTGTTGGAAGAGGGTAGTGGAGATGATGAGGTCCAAGACCCAACATGGCTTGAGGAACAGGAAGGTGGTGGGAGCAGCTCTGAGGAAGAGATTGCCCCAACGGTCCAAACAGGAGGGAGAGGTAGGCTGCAGACTCGCTTGCCTGTAGCCTCCAGTTTGGCACCTGTTCGGAGCAGTTCTCTTACAAAAGTCAAAACGGGCGCTCCCAGGACTTGCACTGCGTGGTCCTTTTTTGACACACTTGCAGATGATATTTGCTATGTCAAATGCAAGCTGTGTAAGCAAAAAGTAAAAAGAGGTAAAAGTGTCAGTAACCTCAATACCACTAATATGTGGAAACATGTGCGGACAAAGCACGTAGTTGAGTTACAAAGACACACTGGAGATGTAGGCCAACTACAGCAGCACCTACATCTTCAGGTCGTGTTGGAGCCTCTTCCTCCAGCTCACACACAGCTGGTTCGGCTTCCTCACATGATCGCCATGGAAGAACCTCGGTCACTGTTGTCCAAAGCAAAAGTGTTATTCCACCCACAGCAGCAAGTTCCCTGTCATCCTCACACTCCCAGGCCACAAAACAGCCATCGGTAGCACAGGCATGGGATAAAAGACGGCCATACTCGGCAAACCATCCACGAGCACAGGCTCTGAATGGTGGCATTGCAAAACTCCTGTCCTTGAAATGCTGTCATTCAGGCTGGTGGAGACTGAGAGTTTCCGGAACTTAATGGCATTGGCAGTCCCACAATACAATGTGCCAAGCCGATTTTATTTCAGCAGGCAAGCCGTCCCTGGTCTGCAAAAGCATGTTGAGGGAAAAATTAAACATGCGCTACTAAACGCCGTCAGTAGCAAGGTCCACCTGACCACCGATGCGTGGACCAGTACCCATGGCCAGGGACGATACCTTTCCCTCACTGTCCATTGGGTCAATGTTGTGGAGCCGGGTACAGATCTTGCGAGTGGCGCTGTATGTGTTCTGCCAACTCCAAGGATTGCAGGAATCCAGTCTGTACACATTGACTCCTCCTCCTACTCCAGTTCCTCAGAATCATCGCTGCAGGAGCCGTCACGGTCTACCTCCACATGGACCCGTGAACGCTTACCTGTTGCGACCGATATGAGCACAGCCGTGGCCAAACGTCAACAGGCCGTCCTCAAATTAATTTCAATGGGGAATCGAAGCCACACAGCGCAGGAGGTCTGGAATGCCATCAAGCAGGAGAGCGACGTGTGGTTTTTGCCAGCGAATCTACAGCCAGGCTTGGTAGTGTGTGACAATGGCCGAAATCTGGTGGCAGCTCTGGGCCTTGGCAACCTCACTCACATACCATGTCTGGCACATGTGCTCAACTTGGTCGTGCAGAGTTTTTTGAGGGAATATCCGCATCTTGATGAACTGCTGCACAAGGTCCGCCTAGAGTGCGCTCACTTGCGACGTTTCAGCATGGCCAGATTGCGCATTGCAGCTCTGCAACGCAGATTTCGCATTCCTGAACATCGCATCATATGTGACGTACCCACCAGGTGGAATTCCATGCTACATATGTTGGAGCGGTTGTGTGAGCAGCAGCCAGCAGTAATGGAGTATCAGCTGCATCAGGCGCAATCAAGTCGCAATTTGCACCGTCCACACTTCACCACTACTGAGTGGGCCTCTATGAAGGACATCTGCCACGTTTTGCGTGCGTTTGATGAGTCAACGTGGATGGCGAGTGCAGATGATGCACTAGTCAGCCTGACTGTCCCCCTTATCTGCCTGCTTCAAAAAACACTGCAAGCACTAAGGGATGAGGTTTTGGAAGAGGTGGAGGATGAGGAGTCACAAATTCCATCACCTTCTGGACAGTCAGCGCAACGTGGTTCCTCACAAAGGGCTGGGCAGGGCTCACTTTGTGAGGAGGATGAGGAGGAGTCAATGGAGGAGGAAGAAATCGCTACAGAGGGAGGTACATAACGCTCTAGTCAGTATGTAGAGCGAGGGTGGGGTGATGCAGAGCAGGCAGAGATGACGCTTCTTAGAGAGGACAGCGTTTGTTGGCCAGTTGGGAGTCTGCAGCACATGGTTGATTTCATGATGCAGTGCCTGAGAAACGTCAGGCAACTTTTCCTCCAACAGAGACACAAGCTTGCATTTGACGTCAAAAGTAAAAGAAAAGTCAAAGATGCTATAGGATTTTTACAGGATGAAATGATGAAATGGTAAGTCAGGATGTTGAGAAGGCTGAACTTTTTAATTCCTATTTTGCATCTGTTTTCTCTCAGAAAGAAAATGTAACATCAACTGATCTTCACTGTCCTATTAAAGGAATAGAAGAATCCAGGATATCTATAAACAGAAAGACAGTGAGGAAACACTTAGCTAACCTAAATGAATTCAAGTCTCCAGGTCCAGATGAATTACACCCCAGGGTACTGAAGGAGATAGCAGAAGAAATTCTTGAACCACTGTCCATAATCTTTGAAAATTCTTGGAGAACAGGAGAAGTCCCAGAAGACTGGAGAAGAGCAAATGTTGTTCCTATCTTCAAAAAGGGGAAGAAGGTGGACCCAGGGAACTACAGGCCGGTGAGTCTGACTTCTATACCAGGAAAGATCTTTGAACAAATTATTAAAGAACATGTATGCAAGTACCTGGATAAGAATGAAGTGATTAAACAGAGTCAGCATGGGTTTGTAACTAATAAGTCATGTCAGACTAACTTAGTTTCCTTCTATGACAGAATCACTGACTGGGTGGATCAGGGAAATGCTGTAGATATAGTATATCTTGACTTCAACAAAGCATTTGACAAAGTATCTCACACAATCCTTATTGAAAAAATGACTAAGTATGGAATGGACAAGGCAACTGTTAGGTGGATTCATAACTGGCTTAGTGATCGGACCCAAAGAGTGGTTGTAAATGGCTGCACATCCAGTTGGAAGAATGTCTCAAGTGGGGTACCACAAGGCTCTGTTTTGGGCCCTGTATTGTTCAACATCTTTATCAATGATTTAGATGAAGGAATTGAGGGTAAACTGATCAAATTTGCTGATGACACAAAGCTAGGAGGGGTAGCTAATACTAGAGAAGAGAGAGAGAGGATTCAAAAAGATATACATAAACTGGAGCAGTGGGCAGCAACTAACAGAATGGATTTTAACAGGGAAAAATGCAAAGTACTACATCTGGGCAATAAAAATGAAAAAAGCATATACAAAATGGGAGGAATAGGGCTAAGTAACAGCACATGTGAAAAAGACTTGGGTATACTAATTGATCACAGACTTAACATGAGTCAACAGTGTGATGCAGCAGCAAAAAAGGCAAATGCAATTCTAGGATGTATCAACAGAAGCATACAGTCTAGATCACGTGAGGTCATTATTGCCCTCTACTCCTCTTTGGTCAGACCTCATCTGGAATACTGTGTCCAGTTTTGGGCACCACATTTTAAAAAAGACATCAACAAACTGGAGCAAGTTCAGAGAAGAGCCACCAGAATGGTGACCGGTCTGCAAACCATGTCCTATGAGGAACAGTTGCAGGATTTGGGAATGTTTAGCTTGCAAAAAAGAAGACTGAGAGGAGACTTAATAGCTGTCTACAAATATCTCAAGGGCTGTCACATTGTAGAAGGATCATCTTTATTCTCATTTGCGCAAGGAAAGACTAGAAGCAATGGGATGAAACTGAATGGGAGGAGACACAGATTAGATATTAGAAAAAACTTTTTGACAGTTAGGGTGATCAATGAGTGGAACAGGCTGCCACAAGAGGTGGTGAGTTCTCCTTCAATGGAAGTCTTCAAACAGAGGCTGGATAGACATCTGTCTGGTATGATTTAGAGAATCCTGCTTTGAGCAGGGGGTTGGACCAGATGACCCAGGAGGTCCCTTCCAACTCTACCATTCTATGATTCTATGATTCTAAAACAATCTTCCAGGCTGACTCCAGCCAAACTCCTTCCTTCCACTCACCAACTACAACAGCTCCT
>JARQOD010003952.1:0-59483 GCA_033576555.1 Oophaga sylvatica | reverse complement strand
CCTCCTGGGTCCTGTGCTCCTCTCAGTTTATCTGTAGCCACTGTTATTTGTTCATTTGCTTTTTCCTGTTTTTTCAGTGGCTGCGGCTTAGTTTTATTACACCAGAAATCTGATTTAGGTGGTGGAGATCGTGTGATCTCAGGTGTTTTTGCAATCAGAAGAGTTGGTATTTTTAAGGGTTTTTTTTGGATTGCAGTAAGAATCCTTTCCTGTACTTTTCTGTCTAGACAGATTGGGCCCCAGCGTTTGCTCATTCTATTTTCTGTCTGTGTCCGTGCTTCTTGTCTAACCGCCAATACATGTTTGGGGGCTTCCTATTTTCTTTGGGGATCTGCTCCGGGGCAGATAGTTTTCCTCTTTCTGCCTTTAGGTGTAGTTATCTCTCAGGCTGTGACGAGGCGTCTAGGATCAACGTAGGAACGCTCCACGGCTACCTCTAGTTGTGTGGTTAGTTCAGGTTACTGCAATCCAATAGGTTCCAGCCTCTCTGGTGTATTGCCGTTTTTGCTTTTTCTCCTCAGCTACCTAAACATAACAGAGATCTATCTGACAGTCATATGACCTGTGTGGAGGTAGTCTTTCAGCCTCTTTTTTCCCAAAGACGTCAGAGAAGGACCAGTAAGAGGAAGGCAACCCTGGCAGGGTATCTGGTTGAACTGGAGCCGAAACAGGTTGAATCCAGGTTAGGCATCGATTTATGCATGTATCTAGACAGTTCTGGGCCCCAGCGTTTGCTTACTCTATTTTCTGCCTGCATTTGTATTTCATCTTGTCTCACCGCCAATATATGTGTGGGGGCTACCTATTCCTTTGGGGCGCTACTCCGGGGCAGTTAGCTTTCCAATTTCTATTTCTAGGCTTAGCTAACTCTCCAGCTGTGTCGAGGCATCTAGGTCAATGTAGGTATGTCTCACGGCTGCTTCTAGCTGTGCGGTTAGTTTAGGATTCTGCAATCCATTAGTTACCTACCTCTGTGGGTGACTGGCTGCCTCTGCTAATTTTGTTACTGTCCTCCTCGGCTACCATATCATAACAGAATCACCTGCCTAACCGTAATCCTAGAGTACTCAAAAGAAGGAAAGAATAGTAAAAAAAAAGAGTTTCAGAGTTTTTTTTTTTTTTTTTTTTTCCTCTTTTTCTCTGGGGGCCGTAGGAGGATTTTCTTTCTTCTTCAAGGGAGATTGTGCAGTTGTCTGGTCGTGTTGAGCAGGTCGCTACTGAAGTTCAGGGAATTTCTGCTTATCTCACTCAGTTTTCTGATATGGAACCTAGGATTCCTCTGCCTGATTTATTTTCTGGGGATCGGTCTAAATTTTTGAACTTTAGGAATAATTGTAAATTGTTTTTTGCCTTGAAACCTAAGTCCTCGGGGAACGCAGCGCAGCAGGTTCAAATTGTCATCTCCCTGTTGCGCAACGACCCTCAGGACTGGGCCTTTTCCTGGAGATCCTGTGTGGGCTAATGTTGATGTTTTTTTCAAGCTTTGGGTTTATTGTATGACGAACCTAATGTGATTGATCAAGCTAAGAAAACCTTGTTGGCATTGAACCAGGGTCAGGAAACTGCACAGTTACAGTACAGACCAAAAGTTTGGACACACCTTCTCATTCAAAGATTTTTCTATATTTTCATGACTATGAAAATTGTACATTCACACTAAAAGCATCAAAACTATGAATTAACACATGTGGAATTATAAACTTAACAAAAAATGTGAAACAACTGAAAATATGTCTTATATTCTAGGTTCTTCAAAGTAGCCACCTTTTGCTTGAATTACTGCTTTGCACACTCTTGGCATTCTCTTGATGAGCTTCAAGAGGTAGTCACCGGAAATGGTCTTCCAACAGTCTTAAAGGAGTTCCCAGAGATGCTTAGCACTTGTTGGCCCTTTTGCCTTCACTTTGAGGTCCAGCTCACCCCAAACCATCTTGATTGGGTTCAGGTCTGGTGACTGTGGAGGCCAGGTCATCTGGAGTAGCACCCCATCACTCTCGTTCTTGGTCAAATAGCCCTTACACAGCCTGGAGGTGTGTTTGGGGTTATTGTCCTGTTGAAAAATAAATGATGGTCCAACTAAACGCAAACCGGATGGAATAGCATGCCGCTGCAAGATGCTGTGGTAGCCATGCTGGTTCATTATGCCTTCAATTTTGAATAAATCCCCAACAGTGTCACCAGCAAAGCACACCCACACCATCACACCTCCTCCTCCATGCTTCAAGGTGGAATCCAGGCATGTAGAGTCCATCCGTTCACCTTTTCTGCATCATCAGACCAAAGCACAGATTTCCACTGGTCTAATGTCCATTTCTTGTGTTCTTTAGCCCAAACAAGTCTCTTCTGCTTGTTGCCTGTCCTTAGCAGTGGTTTCCTAGCAGCTATTTTACCATGAAGGCCAGCTGCACAAAGTCTCCTCTTAACAGTTGTTGTAGAGATGTGTTTGCTGCTAGAACTCTGTGTGGCATTGACCTGGTCTCTAATCTGAGCTGCTGTTAACCTGCGATTTCTGAGGCTGGTGACGCGGATAAACTTATCCTCAGAAGCAGAGGTGACTCTTGGTCTTCCATTCCTGGGGCGGTCCTCATGTGAGCCATTTTCTTTGCAGTGCTTGATGGTTTTTGCAACTGCACTTGGGGATACTTTCAAAGTTTTCCCAATTTTTTGGACTGACTGACCTTCATTTCTTAAAGTAATGATGGACACTCGTTTTACTTTACTTAGCTGCTTTTTTCTTGCCATAATACACATTCTAACAGTTTATTCAGTAGGACTATCAGCTGTGTATCCACCAGACTTCTGCACAACACAACTGATGGTCCCAACCCCATTTATAAGGCAAGAAATCACACTTATTAAACCTGACAGGGCACACCTGTGAAGTGAAAACCATTTCCGGTGACTACCTCTTGAAGCTCATCAAGAGAATGCCCAGAGTTTGCAAAGCAGTAATCAAAGCAAAAGGTGGCTACTTTGAAGAACCTAGAATATAAGACATATTTTCAGTTGTTTCAAACTTTTTTGCTAAGTATATAATTCCACATGTGTCACTTCATAGTTTTGATGCCTACAGTGTGAATGTACAATTTTCATAGTCATGAAAATACAGAAAAATCTTTGAATGAGAAGGCATGTCCAAACTTTTGGTCAGTACGGTATATTGCCAGAAATTCCGAAAATGGGCGGTTCTTACTAAATGGAACGATGATGCACTAGCGGCTCTTTTTTGGAAAGGGCTGGCAAAGACCGTAAAAGATGTTATGGTGGGATTTCCTGTTCCCTCAGGGCTCAACGATTCTATGTCATTAGCCATTCAAATTAATCGACGCCTGCGTGATTGTAAAACTATGCAAGAGGTGGTGTTACCTTTCGAACTAGCCCCTGAACCCATGCAGTGTGATGTGGTTGTTTCTGGGCTCAGCGTCGAGAATTTCTGAAGCGTAATAAGTTGTGTTTTTATTGTGGAGATGCTTCTCCTACTATTTCCATCTGCCCTCAACGGGAAAATGTTTTTTGCGCTCATTTGTTTTGGGCAATGTACATTCTAAATTTCTCTTGACTGTTACCTTGATCTGCTCCTTGTCCAAATTTTCCGCTCAGGCTTTTGTCGATTCAGGAGCAGCCCTGAACCTGATGGATTTTGACTTTGCCAAACGTTGTGGGTTTCCCATGGTACCCCTGCAAACTCCTATTGCTTTGCTGGGCATTGATTCAACACCTTTGGCGGAGAATAAATGCCAGTTTTGGACCCAGGTGATAATGAGGGTAGCCCCGAACCACCAAGAGAATTGTAAATTTTTGGTGTTACATAATTTACATGACATTATTGTGTTGGGTTTTCCTTGGTTGCAGACCCATAATCATGTTTTGGATTGGAAGTCTGTGTCTGTGGCCAGTTGGGTTTGTCAGTGTGTTCATGGGGAAACTCCTGTGTTTTCTACCTCTCCCCAGCCTCAGGAGATCCCCGGCTAATTGGCTGATTATCCTGATGTGTTTAGTGAAAGTAAGTCTGCGTCCTTGCCTCCTCATAGGAGTTATGATTGCGCGATTAAGTTGGTGCCCGGTTGTAAATTTCCCAAGGGTCGGCTCTTCAATTTGTCTGTACCTGAGCATGATGCTATGCGATCTTATATCAAAGAGTCATTGGAGAAGGGTCATATCAGACCATCCTCTTCACCCTTGGGTGCCATCTTTTTCTTTGTGGCCAAAAAGGATGGTTTATTGAGATCATGTATTGACTATCATCTTCTTAATAAGATCACTGTTTCAGTATCCGTTACCCCTGATTTCCGATTTATTTTCCCGAGTGAAAGGTGCTAGTTGGTTTACCAAGCTTGACCTTAGGGGGGCGTATAATCTTATTCGCGTTAAGCATGGAGATGAATGGAAGACGGCGTTTAATACACCTGAGGGGCATTTTGAGTACCTAGTGATGCTTTGGGCTCACTAATGCCCTTCCATCTTCCAATCTTTCATGAACGATATTTTCCGGGATTTTGTGGATAAGTTTCTAATCGTCTATTTGGACGATATTTAGATTTTTTTCTAATGACTGGGATTCTCATGTGGAGCATGTTCAGATGGTGTTCCGTATTTTGAGAGAAAATACTTTGTATGTCAAGATGTCTCTTTGGCGTACAAAAAGGTTTTGTTTTTGGGATTCATTTTGTCTCCGCCTGCTATTGAAATGGACCCAGTCAAGGTTCCGGGCATTTCTGATTGGGTTCAGCCCACTTCATTGAAGGCTCTTCAGAGATTTTGGGGTTTTGCTAATTTTTACCGTAAATTTATAAGTAATTTTTCTGGTATTGTGAAACCACTGACCGATTTGACCAAAAAGGGCTCTGATGTGGAAAATTGGTCTCCAGAGGCAGTTTCAGCTTTTCAGGAGCTTAAGCGGAGAATCACTTCTGCTCCGGTTCTGCGGCAACCCGATGTTTCTCTCCCATTTCAGGTGGAAATAGATGCTTCTGAGATTGGGGCCAAAGGGATCCTGTAACCTCTAAGTTTAACCCTTGCGCCTTCTCCTGAAAGTTTTCCCCAGCTGAACGTAATTATGATGTGGGGAATGGGGAATTGTTGGCTATGAAGTGGGCGTTCGTAGAGTGGAGACATTGGTTAGAGGGAGCCAAACATCAAGTTGTGGTCCTCACTGACCACAAAAACTTGATCTATCTCGAATCAGCCAAGCGATTGAATCCTAGACAGGCCAGGAGGGCCTTGTTTTTCACGCGTTTTAACTTTGTGGTCTCCTGTTATGTTTAGGTAGCTGAGGAGAAAAAGCAAAAACGGTAATACACCAGAGAGGCTGGAACCTATTGGATTGCAGTAACCTGAACTAACCACACAACTAGAGGTAGTCGTGGAGCGTTCCTACGTTGATCCTAGATGCCTCGTCACAGCCTGAGAGATAACTACACCTAAAGGCAGAAAGATGAAAGCTATCTGCCCCGGAGCAGATCCCCAAAGAAAATAGGAAGCCCCCAAACATATAATGGGGTTGGACAAGAAGATAGCACAGACACAGACAGAAAATAGAATGAGCAAACGCTGGGGTCCAATCTGTCTAGACAGAAAAGTACAGGAAAGAATTCTGACTGCAATCCAACAAAAACCCTAAAAAATACCAGCACTTCTGATTGCCAAAAAACCTGAGATCACACGATTAGTGTTGAGCGATACGATACCGCAAGTATCGGGTATCGGCCGATATTAGCTGTTTCGGCCTTTCGATACTTAGTTCCGATATTTTCCATATATCGTATACCGGAATCGGAAGTTCCCATAATTCTTTGAGAGGCAATGTGATTTTAGTCAGCCAATGAGGAATCCTAAGAAGTGTGGGCACATCCTGTACTGCTGCGGTCATGTTAACTAATGGCATGGCTGTGATTGGATGTTTGAAATGATGTCAGAATGCACTATAAAAGGCGCCGCCGCCATTTTAGCTTCACTGTGCTGTGAATTCAGTAAGGGACAGAACGCTGCTGTGCTGACTCTGAGGGACAGTTAGAGATTGCGATTTAGTGTACTGTGCTGTAGGCAGGCTAGCACCAACCGCTGTGTAAAGCTTCCTTTTGCCTGCAGTGTTGTTTTAACAGCTCTGCAAGGTGTGTGTGAGTGCAGGTGACACTGCAGTTTGCTCTGCATGCAACGCTGTCTGTAGGCATCTGCACGTGTCACTCACAGACTCTTTTTTTTTTCTTCAGTGTAATTCTTGCTGCTCCATGCAATTTAACTATTAGTGTGACGCGCTTCCATCCGTATCCAATACATTAGTTGCAAACACTATAGAAGTAGACAAAGGAGTAGCCTTTCACAGATTGTGAACAGTTGTGTTTCAGTGTTCACTTCAGTCTGTGTTTTTTATTTTTTGAGTGCACATCACGCTCCAGTTACTTGTTCAAGCACTGCTGCTTGTACTCTGCTGAGCGTGTCTCAGTGCCTCATCCTTTTCATTTCTCTCCAATTGGTTCTGCTCCATTCCATTTAAAATAAATATAATCTATTAGTGTGACGCGCTTCCATCCGTATCCAATACATTGGTTGCAAACACTATAGAAGTAGACAAAGGAGTAGCCTTTCACAGATTGTGAACAGTTGTGTTTCAGTGTTCACTTCAGTCTGTGTTTTTTATTTTTTGAGTGCACATCACGCTCCAGTTACTTGTTCAAGCACTGCTGCTTGTACTCTGCTGAGCGTGTCTCAGTGCCTCATCCTTTTCATTTCTCTCCAATTGGTTCTGCTCCATTCCATTTAAAATAAATATAATCTATTAGTGTGACGCGCTTCCATCCGTATCCAATACATTGGTTGCAAACACTATAGAAGTAGACAAAGGAGTAGCCTTTCACAGATTGTGAACAGTTGTGTTTCAGTGTTCACTTCAGTCTGTGTTTTTTATTTTTTGAGTGCACATCACGCTCCAGTTACTTGTTCAAGCACTGCTGCTTGTACTCTGCTGAGCGTGTCTCAGTGCCTCATCCTTTTCATTTCTCTCCAATTGGTTCTGCTCCATTCCATTTAAAATAAATATAATCTATTAGTGTGACGCGCTTCCATCCGTATCCAATACATTGGTTGCAAACACTATAGAAGTAGACAAAGGAGTAGCCTTTCACAGATTGTGAACAGTTGTGTTTCAGTGTTCACTTCAGTCTCTGCGTAATAACCACACTTAGGCCTTATAACTTTTCTGACTTTCTTTATCAATCTACCAAGATGAAGAAGGCAGGGAGTAAGGCACGTGGTCGTGGCCGTGGAGTTTCAGCAGGGAGAGGACGTGGGGATTCTGTGGCTGCTGCCGCCCTCAGTGACACAGCATCCACCAGTTTTACCCATGAGCGTTCCTTTATGCGCACTTTGGTAGGAGCTCGGCGTGCCCCCCTGCTGCGGGAAGAACAAATTGAAGCCGTTGTTGGTTGAATGGCAGCCAATGCATCGACTTCAATTCCTTCCACCTCCTCTCAGGAACACAACACTGTTGAGCAACCATCTGTCTGTTCACCGCCTGTCAAATTGCCCAGGCAGTCAGAGAGTTCTGTACAGGAGCCAGCTGAGTCTCTGCTTCTGTTCTCAGAATCTGTTGGCTCGCAAACACGGGCACAGGCAAGCAGCATTCTGCAATTTGAAGAAGAGGGAGTATGCAGTGATGCGCAACAGCTGTGTCTCTCTCAATCTGAAGAGGCGGGTGAGCCAGTGCCGATGGACAGCACACCGCAGAACGCATCTTATGATGATGATGAGACTCAGGTGCCAGGTTTTGTGGAGCATGGTGCTGCCCAGACCATCCAACAGCAGCAGGTGTTGGAAGAGGGTAGTGGAGATGATGAAGTCCGAGACCCAACATGGCGTGAGCAACAGCAAGGTGGTGGGAGCAGCTCTGAGGAAGAGATTGTCCCAACGGTACAAAGAGGAGGGAGAGGTAGGCTGCAGACTCGCTTGCCTGTAGCCTCCAGTTTGGCACCTGTTGGGAGCAGTTCTCTTAGAAATGTCAAAATTGGTGCTCCCATGACTTGCACTGCGTGGTCCTTTTTTGACAGACTTGTAGATGATATTTGCTATGTTCAATGCAAGCTGTGTAAGCAAAAAGTTAAAAGAGGTAAAAATATCAGTAACCTGAATACCACAAATATGTGGAAACATGTACGGACAAAGCACGTAGCTGAGTTACAAAGACACACTGGAGATGTAGGCCAACCTACAGCAGCACCTACATCTTCAGGTCGTGTTGGAGCCTCTACCTCCAGCTCACACACACCTGGTTCGGCTTCCTCACAGGATCTCCATGGAAGAACCTCGGTCACTGTTGTCCATAGACAAACTGTTATTCCACCCACAGCAGCAAGTTCACAGTCATCGTCACACTCCCAGACCACAAAACAGCCATCGGTACCACAGGCATGGGATAAAAGACGGCCATACTCGGCAAACCATCCACGAGCACAGGCTCTGAATGCTGGCATTGCAAAACTCCTGTCCCTTGAAATGCTGTCATTCAGGCTGGTGGAGACTGACAGTTTCAGGAACTTTATGGCATTGGCAGTCCCACAATATAATGTGCCAAGCCGATTTTATTTCAGCAGGCAAGCCGTCCCTGCTCTGCAAAAACATGTCGAGGGAAACATTAAACATGCGCTACTAAACGCCGTCAGTAGCAGGGTCCACCTGACCACCGATGCGTGGACCAGTACCCATGGCCAGGGACGATACCTTTCCCTCACTGCCCATTGGGTCAATGTTGTGGAGCCGGGTACAGATCTTGCCAGTGGCGCTGTACGTGTTCTGCCAACTCCAAGGATTGCAGGAATCCAGTCTGTACACATTGATTCCTCCTCCTACTCCAGTTCCTCAGAATCATCGCTGCACGAGCCGTCACGGTATACCTCCACATGGACCCGTGAACGCTTACCTGTTGCGACCGATATGAGCACAGCCGTGGCCAAACGTCAACAGGCCGTCCTGAAATTAATTTCCATGGGGAATCGAAGCCACACAGCGCAGGAGCTCTGGGATGCCATCAAGCAGGAGAGCGACGTGTGGTTTTTGTCAGTTAATCTCCAGCCAGGCTTGGTAGTGTGTGACAATGGCCGAAATCTGGTGGCAGCTCTGGGCCTTGGCAACCTCACTCACATACCATGTCTGGCACATGTGCTCAACTTGGTCGTGCAGAGTTTTTTGAGGGACTATCCGGATCTTGATGCATTGCTGCACAAGGTCCGCCTAGAGTGCGCTCACTTGCGACGTTCCAGCATGGCCAGATCGCGCATTGCAGCTCTGCAAG
Source organism: Oophaga sylvatica (assembly GCA_033576555.1). Lineage (NCBI taxonomy): Eukaryota > Metazoa > Chordata > Amphibia > Anura > Dendrobatidae > Oophaga > Oophaga sylvatica. The sequence goes on along the minus strand of JARQOD010003952.1, from coordinate 50,200 downwards.
TCAGATTTCGCCTTCCTGAACATCGCATCATATGTGACGTACCCACCAGGTGGAATTCCACGTTACATATGTTGGAGCGGTTGTGTGAGCAGCAGCCAGCAGTAATGGAGTATCAGCTGCAACAGGCGCAATCAACTCGCAATTTGCGCCGTTCACACTTCACCACTACTGAGTGGGCCTCTATGAAGGACATCTGCGACGTTTTGCGTGCGTTTGATGTCTCAACGCGGATGGCGAGTGCAGATGATGCACTAGTCAGCATGACTGTCCCCCTTATCTGCTTGCTTCAGAAATCACTGAAAGCACTAAAGGAAGAGGTTTTGGAAGAGGTGAGGATGAGGAGTCACAAATTCAATTACCTTCAGGACAGTCAGCGCAACGTGGTTCCTCACAAAGGGCTGGGCAGGGCTCACTTTGTGAGGAGGATGAGGAGGAGGAGTCAATGGAGGAGGAAGAAATCCCTACAGAGGGAGGTACACAACGCTCTAGTCAGTATGTAGAGCGAGGGTGGGGTGATGCAGAGGAGGCAGAGATGACGCCTCTTCCAGAGGACAGCCTTTGTTGGCCAGTTGGGAGTCTGCAGCACATGGTTGATTTCATGCTTCAGTGCCTGAGAAACGACCGCCGCATCGCCCACATTCTCACCACGTCAGATTATTGGGTGTACACCCTCCTAGACCTTCGCTACCGGGACAACTTACAAACCCTCATCACACCGGTGAACCGGGACCGTAAAATGCAGGAGTACCAAGACACACTGGTGCAATCCATACTGTTGTACATTCCAGCCGAGAGAGCTGCTGCTGCTGCTACTGCTTTACAAAGCAGCTCTGTGCGTCGAGGCAGTGTAGACACCTCTGCAACAAGAGGGAGCAGAAGCAGCGCCTCTGCACAGGGCAAGAGCTGTATGTTCCAAATTGGCGAAGTTTTGTGACAGCGCCAGCAAGGTCTACACCATCCGAGACGGCTCCAGTCACCAGGAAGAAACGTTTCCGTAAGATGGTGACAGACTACTTGGCTTTCCCTCTAAGTGTACTCCCAGATGCCTCTTCCCCTTTCAAATTTTGGGTCTCTAAGTTGGATACATGGCCAGAGCTTAGCCAGTATGCATTGGAGGTGCTGGCTTGCCCTGCTGCCAGTGTATTATCTGAGCGCGTCTTTAGTGCTGCAGGTGGTGTAGTAACAGACCGTCGCATGCGACTATCCTCAGAGAATGTAGACCGGCTTACTTTTCTGAAAATGAACAAGGCATGGATCTCACCTGAATTTGCCTGTCCGTTTTCAGATTAAATAACTGTTTGTCAACGTTTTCCATGTCTCCTGTTATGTTCATCTTTCTACCACCTGAACTCTACTCCCTGGGCTACAACACCGCCATTTGTTGCTCGTAAGTAATTGGCAGGGGTACTGACTCCTGGCCAGCCTGGTTACAGCACGACAACTGTTTCCTGGCAGTGTGAACGTCAATTATCCTCCAATAAGTTGTGCTGTCGTGTTGCATTCGGGTTAGCCGACTCTATGGTGCCTGCAGTTTAGGTGATTCCTATGTGTGCTGTGGGATATGTAAATAAAGGCTGTTTCCATTGTGACAATAGGACAAGCACCCACTGTAGGACTGTGTGATTCGTTAACTGCGGACGGCTTGCGTCCTGTCAACTTACATTTTCATGGGTGCGTTCTGCTACCCGTCCGGGGTCCAGTACCGTCAACTGGTTCTCCCCAGTGCCTTTGGCCTAGGTGCCTCCATCTCCGTATCCGAGTTCCACCAACGTCTGCTGGTCCTTGGTAGTGCTTTGGAGAACAGGTACCTCCTGCTTAGTAACCGTGTCACAGTAACGTCAGCTGGTACTCGGTTGTGACATTGCCTCTTATCCTTCTGCTACCCGTCCTGGGTCCAGTACCGTCAACTGGTTCTCCCCAGTGCCTTTGGCCTAGGTGCCTCCATCTCCGTATCCGAGTTCCACCAACGTCTGCTGGTCCTTGGTAGTGCTTTGGAGCACAGGTACCTCCTGCTTAGTAACCGTGTCACAGTAACGTCAGCTGGTACTCGGTTGTGACATTGCCTCTTTTCCTTCTGCTACCCGTCCGGGGTCCAGTACCGTCAACTGGTTCTCCCCAGTGCCTTTGGCCTAGGTGCCTCCATCTCCGTATCCGAGTTCCACCAAGTCTGCTGGTCCTTGGTAGTGCTTTGGAGCACAGGTACCTCCTGCTTAGTAACCGTGTCACAGTAACGTCAGCTGGTACTCGGTTGTGACATTGCCTCTTTTCCTTCTGCTACCCCTCCGGGTTCCAGCACAGTCAGCTGGTCCTCGTTACTTCCATTGTCTCTTGCTCCATCTGATACCCGTCAGGGTTCCAGTAACGTCAGCTGGTTCTCGGAAATTAGACGACCTTAAAGACCACCCAGAAGAAGATGACGACAACAAGGACGACGAGCATGAAGCCAACCAGCCTGAACACCATCACAAAGAAAAAATAAAAGATTACCCAGAAGAAGATCACCAACAGGACAAAGAAGGTTAAGACAAACTACAAGATACAGAACAAGAGACAGAAGAACAATAAGCAGAAGATCAAAAAGCAGAAGAACATGAAGTATAAGACCAAAATGAAGAGCAAAATATATGCTCTAAATTCTAAGCAGAAGAAGACTAAGCAGTGTATGGGGGTGAGTCCGTTCCTCCTCGTGGTGCCCCTGGAAAATGCCTGCTGCTGCAGGCTAAACTGAACACGGACAAATACTGTTGTAATTTAAATCTTTTGTGACAGCAAGAACGGAAGGATGAACAATTCATACTTTTACAGATTACAAGTACAGGAATCTCTGTCACAAATAAGAATATGATGAAGAAGATGAAGAGAAGAAGATGAAGAATTTGAATATGGAAGATTAATTAGTTTGAATAATAACAATATGAGTAATGTGAACAAAAACATGAATAGCAAGAAGTTTAAGAAGAAGATTAAGAAGGTGAAGATGAAGAATAATTTGATGAGAAAGATGATGCTGCTGCTGAAGATTATGAAGGAGAAAGTGTGGCACTGGCAAAAGTTAAAAAGGTGAAGAGCATGGAAGTTGTGAAACATACATATTTGCCAAAATAGAAAAAAGGTTAACAGCATTGTCAATTTGTTAGTCAATCCAAACGTATTTAAAAAAAAATATATATTAATGCTATTCCAATGCATTGGGTTAAACATGTATGCCTTATTGTCTCCTCAACCTCCCCCAATACATTCTACATTAGTCTTTGTTGTTTTCCTTCATGTACAAACCAACAAGGCAAGAATGGGTTTTTTTAATGTCAATATTTGGTTCCCATAGACTTACATGGGACTTCCGGTATCGGAATCGGATATCGACGATATTTAGTGATATCGGCGATACCATTCCGATCCGATATTTTTAGATATCGAGCAGTATCGCTCAACACTACACACGATCTCTACCACCTAAATCAGATCTCTGGTGTAACAAAACAAGGCCGCAGCCACTGATAAAACAGGAAAAAGCAAATGAACAAATGACAGTGGCTACAGATAAATTGAGAGGATCACAGGCCCCAGGAGGGGACCCGGCTGACCTCCACAAAAGTGCAGAAAACTATGAAAAAAGCAAGCACAAAAAGAAAAGCAGAAAATATCTTATCTGAAAGCAGCAGGTGCAGGCAAGACTCCAGCAACTTCCAAATGAACCAGGAACCACAATTGAGACAAGAACAATTGTTCACCAGCAACCATCAGGGGAGGGAACCTCCCTTATATCAGTCCAGTCAGTGAACCCAGATTGCCATTGCCAGGAGTTTCCTTTCGAATTCTCTTGATGTGACTGAGCCTACGGCCATTCTGAAGGAGGGTGTCGTTCTTTCCGCTATCTCACCCGATTTGAGACTGGCCCTGGAGCTATTTCAGGGGGATAAACCTGAACGTTGCCCTGCGGGAAAATTGTATGTCCCAGACCAATGGAGGGAAAAAGTTATGTCTGAAGTTCATTGCTCTGCGTTGGCTGGTCATTCTGGTATTTTTGGTACTAGAGATTTGGTGAGTCGGTCCTTTTGGTGGCCTACTTTATCTCGTGACGTCAGGAACTTTGTACAGTCCTTTGGGACTTGTTCTGGGTCCAAATCTTGCTCTCGCTCTAGTGGATTGCTAATGCCATTGCCTGTGCCCAGGAGGCCATGGACCCATATCTCTATGGATTATATTTCCGACCTCCCTGTCTCTCAGAGAATGACCGTTATCTGGGTGATCTGTGATAGGTTTTCCAAGATGATCCATCTTGTGCCACTGCCGAAGTGGCCATCCTCTTCCGAGTTGGTGCCCTTGTTTTTTCAGCAATTGGTTCGGTTGCATGGCATTCCAGAGAACATTGTGTCTGACAGAGGAGTCCAATTTGTTTCCAGATTTTGGAGGACCTTTTGTTCTAAACTGGGAGCTCAGCTGTCTTTCTCCTCTGTGTTTCACCCTCAGACCAAAGTACAGACTGAGAGAACAAGTCAGACCTTAGAAACTTATTTGAGATATTTTGTGTCTGCTGATCAAGATGACTGGGTCTCTTTTTTGCCTTTGGCTGAATTTGCTCTAAATAATAGGGCTAGTTCTGCCACTTTGATGTCCCCTTTTTTCTGCAATTTCGGGTTTCATCCTTGATTTTCTTCGGGGCAGGTGGAGGCTTCTGTCTGTCCGGGTGTTGACTCAATGGAGGAGAGAATGCAGCAGATTTGGGATCAAGTAGTGGATAAGCTGTCTCTCTCTCAGGAGAGGGCCCAACGGTTTGCCAACTGGCATAGGACTGATGCTCCTAGGTTTAAAGTGGGTGACATGGTTTGTTTGTCCTCAAGAAATATCCCTATAAATGTTGCATCTCCAAAATTTAAGCCAAGGTTCATTGGACCTTATAAGATCTTGGAAATTCTTAATCCCTTTTCCTTCCGTTTGACTCTTCCAGGGACGTTTAAGATTCACAACGTCTTCCACAAATCTTTATTGAAAAGGTTTGTTGAGCCAGTGGTTCCTATGGCTGTGCCCCCTGAGCCTGTTTTGGTTGAGGGCAATTTGGAGTATGAAGTGGAGAAGATATTGGATTCTCGTATGGCTAGACGGAGACTCCAGTACTTGGTTAAGTGGAAAGGTTATGGTCAGGAGGACAATTCTTGGGTGTTTGCTTCTGACATTCATGCAGAGAGATTGGTTTGCGCCTTTCACTGGGCTCACCTTGATTGATCGGCCTGGTGGCGCAGGTGAGGGTTCGGTGACCCCTCCTCAAGGGGGGGTACTGTTGTGAATGATATGGATTCTAAATTGTGGCTCCCTCTGGTGGCTATTGATATTTATGAAGCAGTCTTGCCTGACAGAGGCCCTTCAGCTGAGGATCCAGCTGCGTACAATCTGGGAGTGATGACTGGGGAGATTTAAGGGAGTAACTTTCCCATGGTAGTCACTGGTGATTAGTTTTCTCTTCCTGGTCCAGTCAGCTGCTGCGGGCTCCTGCAACTTTCAGATAACCTATTTTCTGCTTGTTTCTGTGGTTTTGTTTTCTTTTGTTTTTCTGCCTTCTGAGTGAGGTCAGCTGGGTCTCCCTGCTGGGGCCTGAGCTTGTCTCTGTTTCTCAGTTATCTCTGTTCATTTGTTCAGTCCCTGTTATTTCAGTGGCTGCTGGGTAGTTACCTGTTCACACCAGAGTTCTGACATAGTGGGGAGAGATCATGTGGTCTCAGTATTTTTTGGAATCAGAAGTGTTGGAATTTTTCTTAGGGTTTAGCAGAATTGCAGAAAGTATTCTTTTCTGTCCTGTCCTATCTAGACAGTTCTAGGACCCAGCGTTTGCTTACTCTATTTTCTGCCTGCATTTGTATTTCATCTTGTCTCACCGCAAATATATGTGTGGGGGCTACCTATTCCTTTGGGGCGCTACTCCGGAGCAGTTAGTTTTCCCCTTTCTATCTCTAGGCTTAGCTAACTCTCCCGCTGTGTCGAGGCGTCTAGGTCATCGTAGGTACGTCTCACGGCTGCTTCTAGTTGTGCGGTTAGTTTAGGGTTCTGCAATCCATTAGTTACCAACCTCTCTGGGTGACTGGCTGCCTCTGCTATTTTTGTTACTGTCATTCTTGGCTACCATATCATAACAGGAATGTTCTCTACCTAGGGTGGCCTCTCCAACCGAACCTAGGCACTGGAGTTTCCCAACTTCTTAGGACAGGAACGGATCAGATGCTCAGAACTACCACAGTAGAAACAACTTCCTTCCTTGCGACACTTCTCCTGGCGGTGAGTGGCCAAACATACACGGTCGACCTCCATGGCCTCAGGAGAGGGATGCGAGGTAACCATTTTGAAAGAGCTAGAGTCCGGGTGATAGGACCTTTTTTCTTGCTTGATCTCCATGTAACGCTCCTGAAAATGCAGGTCAATTTGGGTTGCTAAGGATATTAGATCTTCCAAGGTGGTAGGTCTGTCCTGTCCCACCAGCTCATCCTTGATTGTTCATGATAGGCCTTCCCAAAATTTAGCCACCAAGGCCTCGTTGTTCCAAGACAACTAGGACGAGAGGGTGCAGAACCTACCAGCATACTGAGCCACCGTGAGAGTTCCTTGACGCAAGCGAAGCAAGGCTGAAGCGGTCGAGGTGGTATGACCAGGTTCATCGAAGGTCCTGCAAAAATCCTCTAGGAAAGTTTGAAGATCATTAACCAGCGGGTCCCCTCTCTCCCATAGCGGGTTTAGACACTGCTAGATGTTACATAACGAAGCCCACCTTGGCTCGGTCAGAAGCAAACATATGCTCCAAGATTTTGAAGTGTAGAGTGCACTGATTGAGAAAACACAGACACTGAGTAGGATCACCATGGAAGCGGGTAAGGGCTGCCAGGCGAGGGCCTTTACTTGCCGTGGAGGCAGGTACCTGGGTGCTGGTAGATGAGTCAGGTGCAGACGAGGTCAGCAGGGAATTCATGCGGATAGACAAGCTGCGTAGATAAGTAGTGATCTTGTCCTGTTGATCTCTTAAACGGGTCACCTCTTGGCACAGTTCCATGGTCGGAGGCCTCTGGTATCCAGCGGGTTCCATGGCCGTAGCAATCTGTAACAAATGGAAGTGGAGGCAGAGATGGTGAAGTTCACATTCGTCTTTGATTTTTTAAGTGGAACCTCGGGACCACGGTCCGGGGGACTCCGAAGGGGGCGTAACTAGTGAGCCCCGGGTACCCGTAGTAAGGCCCCTCGAACAGGACCAGAATGGAATACCTGGAGGACACAGGTGCTACCTCCAGTTTGACCCCGGACATGTGGCAGCTGTCCCAGCCGTACCAAAAGGGGTAAAAGATATAATAGAAGAGACCGTGGAGATGTAGACACAGGAGAGAAGGTCCTGGTTCCGGGTAGATGGTAGCAAGCTGGCTCCAGTAACCTTGTCACAGTCCACGGATTCGGATGGCTGTTGGGGTAACGTGATGACACTTGCACAAGTGATTGCAGAGGTTGTCAGGGATAGCAGGATACAGGATACTGATACTCTGTGGAGACAAATAGTATGAGCAAATACACAGAGACTGCTAACGCAGCGCAGACAGGTCAGAGACTGAACCGGATGTAGCAATGGTAGATACTCTCTGCTCCGGTACTCCCCCTATGGCGGAGTGGCCAGATATAGTAATCGGTGTGCTGCATTAGTTAATTGATATTTTCAAAAAATGCACGCTGTCCCTTTAAGAGACCAGAGGAAGGCGCACTCGCATCCTAAGCATTCTCCCTGGAGGCCTACTGGCAGTGTGCCAGGAAATGGGGGAGGGAGCAGGACGCTGAGAAGCAGAGAGATCATGAGACCCCAGAAAGGGAGCTGGCTGCTGCACAGGGACAGCTTGAAGAGCAGGAGGTGAGTGACCAGAACGGAGTGCAGAGCCAGCACGGGGACCAATGTAACAATAGTCTTGAGATTTCATTGTACTCTGCACAGATTCTAGGCACGGGGAGAGGTTAGTATTGTGCCGGCTGCCAGGGCCCTGAGCAAGCGGGGGGGCCCATTGGCGGCGCTGGCACTGCTCTCCTCCATGACGGGCGCCGGGGTGCCCGACAGCGAGTGAGCCCCCCCGCCTGCTCAGGGCCCCAGCACTTGCCCGGGTACGCCTGGTGCTGACTCTGGCCCAGAATGGAGGCCTAAAATGCAATTATTTGTAGTCCACAGATAGAACAGGCGTCTGATGGAGCTACCACACTGTTCAATATGTGGCCTGTATTTTTTATTTTTTACCCCAAAATAGTCTATAGAACTAGGGTAAGACACAGCAAAAAAAGGTGAATGTAAGTCCGTAATGCAACAATTTGTAGCCCACATATAGATCAGGCATCTGACCAAGATACCACACTGCTCAATATGTGGCCTTTATTTTTTACCCTAAAATTGTGTATAGAACTAGGGTAACAGACAGCATATATGTTAGGGCCTGCGGAACGCACCTAATAGATATTAAGGAGAGGTGCGTTCGCAGCCCGGGGTCCACCGTGCAGATAAATAGCATAAATAGGCAGTATGATCGAACTCTGTTATCCCGAAGAGTCGCAGATGTAAACGCCGTAGCACTATATGGCGATATAAGCCGACTCTGTTAATTCACAGAGCCGCTGAAACAAAGACTGTGTCCTGTTGGACTCACAGGGAACACAGATGACTACTAAGTGGATTGCAGTCTGTGGTCAAGCAATCAGAACCCAAGCAGTAATCTCCTCACCGGAGTAGCCGGTATTCTAATGGCGTTTTCAGCCGAGCCCTGAACACGTGCATACAATCTCCTCATCGGAGGTGCCGGTATTCTAGGGGCTTATTTCAGCCAGACCTAACCACATGCATACATGACCACACTGGCGCAAGCACGTAACAGATTTGATACTAGCGCACGGCCGCGCGGTAAGGACAGCCTTTTATAGCAGTCACAAGAAAAAGACCTTCCAGGAAGGACCAATGGGAAGCTGCTTCAAAACATCAACAGCCACAGGACCTTCCTGAAGGACCAATAGGAGTGGCAGCTGTATCTGAGCATGTGACCCCTGATCTCCAATGGGAGATCTTGCATTGGGCATGCTCAGATGAAGCAACAAAGGACTTCAATTGCAGAAGCTGAAGAGGCAGCAGCAAGTCACTGCACAGTATTAGACCGGCGAGACGCTGGGACCGACGTCTTTGCTGAGCAGGCTCCACTGCGGCCGGAGATGGATGGGGGACCACAGCGGAACTGGTTCGATACTCCTCTTGTGCAGCAGCGGGAACTCGAACCCTAACACACACCTGTCTATATAAGACCTGACAGCTCACAGTGCATGTCAGAACAAATGAGAATCATGAGGTCAAAGGAACTGGCCAAGGAACTCAGAGACAGAATTGTAGTAAGGCACAGATCTGGCCAAGGTTACAAAAGAATTTCTGCAGTATTCAAGGTTCTTAAGGGCACAGTGGCCTCCATATTCCTTAAATGGAAGAAATTTGGGACCACCAGAAGTCTTCCTAGACCTGGCCGTCAAGCCAAACTGAGCAATCTTGGGAGAAGATCCTTGGTGTGAGAGGTAAAGAAGAACCCCAAGATCACTGTGGCTGAGCTCCACAGATGCAGTAGGGAGATGGGAGAAAGTTTCACAAAGTCAACTATCACTGCAGCCCTCCACTAGTCGGGGCATTATGGCAGAGTGGCCCGACGGAAGCCTCTCCTCAGTGCAAGACATATGACAGCCCGCAGAGTTTGCTAAAAACCACATGAAGGACTCCCAAACTATGGAAAGTAAGATTCTCTGAAAGCAGCCAAGTACAGAGATACTTGGATGAAAATCTCTTACAGAGTGCTCTGCACCTCAGACTTGGCTGAAGGTTCATCTTCCAACAAGACAATGACCCTAAGCACACAGCTAAAATAACAAAGGAGTGGATTTAGGACAACTCTGTGACCATTCTTGACTGGCCCAGCCAGAGCCCTGACCTAAACCCAATTGAGCATCTCTGGAGAGACCTGAAAATGACTGTCTACCAACATTCACCATCCAACCTGATGGAATTGGAGAGGATCTGCAAGGAAGAATGGCAGAGGATCCCTAAATCCAGGCGTGAAAAACTTGTTGCATCATTCCCAAGAAGACTCATGGCTGTACTAGCTCAAAAGGGTGCTTCTACTCAATACTGAGCAAAGGGTCTGAATACTTATGACCATGTGATATTTCAGTTTTTCTTTTTAACCCCTCTCTGCCATCGGACGTACTATCCGGTCCATGTGACCTGGGACAATCTGACAATGGAAGGGATAGTACGTCTCAGCGATCGGACGCGCTCCCGGGTGTCAGCTGTGATAATCAGCACCATGTGCCAGGAGCGGTCACGGACCGCTCCCGGCACATTTACCCATGGCACAGCGCGATCAAACATGATCTCGGTGTACCCGGGGCACAGGGAAGCATCGCGCAGGGAGGGGGCTGTATCGCGCTGTTCCAAGGGACCCTCCTCTCTGCAGGCCCACGGATCCAAGATGGTCGCGGGGTCCTTCCGGGTCCTGCAGGGAGGCGGCTTCCTCAGTGCCTGCTGAGAACAGTAGCTGAGAAAGCCTGCAGCAGTGCCTGTCACATCGCTGGTCTGACACTAGTTAACCCCTTTAGTGAACCCCTTAAAAAAAACAAAGCAAAAAAACAATGCTTTACCATCATACCGCCAAACAAAAAGTGGAATAACACGCAATCAAAAAGACCGATATAAATAAACATGTTACCGCTGAAAATGGCATCTTGTCCCGCAAAAAACTAGCCGCCATATAGCATCATCAGCGAAAAAATAAAAAAGTTATAGCTCGCAGAATAAAGTGATGCAAAAATAATTATTTGTTATATAAAATTGTTTTTATTGTATAAAAGCGCCAAAACATAAAAAAATGATATAAATCAGGTATTGCCGTAATCGTACTAACCCGAAGAATAAAACTGCTTTATCAATTTTAAAAAAAATCGAAATAAAAAGCGATCAAAAAATGTCACATGCTCAAAAATGGTACCAATAAAAACATCAACTCGTCCCGCAAAAAATAAGACCTCACATGACTCTGTGGGCCAAAATATGTAAAAATTATAGCTCTCAAAATGTGGTGATGCAAAAACTATTTTTTGCAAAAAAAGCGTCTTTTAGCGTGACAGCTGCCAAACATAAAAACCCGCTATAAATAGCAAATCAACCCACCCTTTATCACCCCCTTAGTTAGGGAAAAATAATAAACTTTAAAAAATGTATTTATTTCCATTTTCCCATTAGGGTTAGGGTTCAGGTTGGGGCTAAAGTTAGGATTAGGGTTAGGGTTGGGATTAGGGTTAGGGGTGTGTTAGGGTTAGGTTTGTGGTTAGGGTTATGGTTGGGACTAAGGTTAGGGGTGTTTTTGGGGTTAGGGATGGAGTTAGAATTGGGGGCTTCCACTGTTTAGGCACATCAGGTGCTCTCCAAATGTGACATGGTGTCTGATCTCATTTCCAGCTAATTCTGCGTTGAACAAGTCAAACGGTGCTCCTTCTCTTCTGAGCTCTGCCATGAGCCCAAACAATAGTTTACCCCCACATATGGGGTATCAGCGTACTCAGGACAAATTGCACAATAACTCTTGGGGTCCAATTTCTTCTGTTAACCCTGGGAAAATAAAAAATTGAGGGCGAAAATATAATTTTTGTAAAAAAAAAGATTTTTTTGTTCTTACATCTGTACGTTATAAACTTCTGTGAAGCACTTGGGGCTTCATAGCGCTCACCACACATCTAGATAAGTTCCTTGTGGGGTCTATTTTCCAAAATGCGGTCACTTGTGGGGGTTTCCACTGTTTAGGCACATCAGGGGCTCTCAAAATGCGACATGAAGCCCACAGATCATTCCATCAAAGTCTGCAATCCAAAACGTCACTACTTCCCTTCCGAGACACGACGTGTGCCCATACAGTAGTTTTGTCCCACATAGTGGGTATCAGCGTACTCAGGACAAATTGGACAACAACTTTTGGGGTCCAATTTCTCCTGTTACCCTTGTGAAAATAAAATATTGGGGCGAAAAAAATCAATTTTGTAAAAATAAACTTCTGTGAAGCACTTCGGGGTTGAAAGTGCTCACCACACATCTAGATAAGTTCCTTGGGGCTCTATTTTCCAAAATGGGGTCACTTGTTGGGGTTTCCACTGTTTAGGCACATCAGGGGCTCTCCAAACGCTCGCAGACCAATCCATCAAAGTCTGCAATCCAAAACGTCACTACTTCCCTTCCGAGCCCCGACGTGTGCCCACACAGTAGTTTTCTCCCACATATGGGGTATCAGCGTACTCAGGACAAATTGGACAACAACTTTTGGGGTCCAATTTCTCCTGTTACCCTTGGGAAAATAAAAAGTTGGGGACTAAAAGATCATGTTTGTGGAAAAAATATGATTTTTTTATTTTCATGCTCGGCCCTTATAAACTTCAGTGAAACACCTGGGGGTTCAAAGTTCTCACCACACATCTAGATAAGTTCCTTGAGAGGTCTAGTTTCCAAAATGGTGTCACTTGTGGGGGGTTTCCACTGTTTAGGCACATCAGGAGCTCTCTAAACATGACATGGCGTCCAACCAATTCTGCGTTGAAAAAGTCAAATGGCGCTCCTTCCATTCCGAGCTCCGCCATGCACCCAAACAGTGGTTTTAACCCCACATATGGGGTATCAGCGTACTCAGGACAAATTGCAAAATAACTTTTGGGGTCTTGTTACCCTTGGGAAAATAAATATTCGGGTGAAAAGATAATTTTTGTGAAAAAAATATGATTTTTAATTTTACAGCTCTAAGTTACAAACTTGTGTGAAGCACTTGGGGGTTCAAATTGCTCACCACAGATCTATATAAGTTCCATAGGGGGTCTAGTTTCCAAAATGGGGTCACTTGGGGGTTTCCACTGTTTAAGCACATCAGGGGCTCTCCAAATGCAACATTGCTTCCAATCACAATTCCAGCCAATTTTGGTTGGAAAAAGTCAAACGATGCTCCTTCCATTCCGAGCTCTGCCGTGCACCCAGACAGTGGTTCCCCCCACATATGGGGTATCAGCGTACTCAGGACAAATTGGACAACAACTTTTGTGGTCCAACTTCTCCTGTTACCCTTGGGAAAATAAAAAAATTGGTGACTAAAAGATAATTTTTGTGGTAAAATAATAGGATTTTTTATTTTCATGCCAGGGCATTATAAACTTGTGTGAAGCACTTGGGGGTTCAAAGTGCTCACCACAGATCTCAATAAGTTCCTTAGAGGGTCTAGTTTCCAAAATGGGGTCACTTGTGGGGGTTTCCACTGTTTAGGCACATCTGGGGCACTGCAAACGGAGCATGACCCCCATCAACGTCTGCATTCCAAAACGTTATTACTTCCTTTCCAAGCCCCACCGTGCGCCCAAACAGTTCCCCCCATATATGGAGTATCAGCGTACTCAGAGAAAATTGGACTACAACTTTTGGAGTCCAATTTCCTTGGGAAAAATCATAAATTTGGGACTAAAAAATCATTTTTGTGGAAAATGTTATTTTTTTTTACACCCAGGCATTATAAACTTTTGTATAACACTTGGGGTTCAAAGTGCTCACAACAGATCTAGGTAAGTACCATAGGGGGTCTAGTTTCCAAAATGGTGTCACTTGTGGGGATTTCCACTGTTTAGGCACATCAGGGGCTCTCCAAACGTGACATGGCGTCCAATCTAAATTCCAGCCAATTTTGGTTTGAAAAAGTCAAACAGTGGTTTTCCCCCACATATGGGGTATTGGCGTACTCAGGAGAAATTGGACAACAACTTTATCTGTCCATTTTCTCCTTTTACCCTTGTGAAAATAAAAAAAAAGTTTGTTAAAGATCATTTTTGTGACTAAAAAGTTAAATGTTCATTGTATTCTTCCATGTTGCTTCCGCTCCTGTGAAGCACCTGAAGGGTTAATAAACTTCTTGAATGTGGTTTTGAGTACCTTGAGGGTGCAGTTTTTAGAATGGTGTCACTTTTGGTATTTTCTGCCACATAGACCCCTCAAAGTGACTTCAAATGTGAGGTGGTCCCTAAAAAAATGCCTTTGTACATTTTGTTGTAAAAATGAGAAATCGCTGGTCAACTTTTAACCCTGATAAAAAAAAAGTTGGTTCCAAAATTGTGCTGATGTAAAGTAGACATGTGGGAAATATTATACCAAAAAAAGGTCCTTATAGTATCAAATAGGCACTTCTAATAAATATACAAACACAGAAGGGTCTATATTATCATATAGCCCAAAAAATACGAAGAGATCCCACTTCTAATAAATATACAAACACAGAAGGGTCTATATTATCATATAGCCCAAAAAATACGAAGAGATCCCAGGATAATTATCAAAAAAGTACAAAGTTTATTAATATTGATTAAAATAGTAACATGAAAGTTCACAATAGAATAATCTCCAATCGAAAACACCCAATAAGGGGATACTGCCCTATTTCCTATTATTCATTACGTTTTCACCATGGGATGTTAATGTGGGTAATATAGTCTGTGCAGTATAATCTGTATCCATGCAGTATCCCCTTATTGGGTGTTTTCGATTGGAGATTATTCTATTGTGAACTTTCATGTTACTATTTTAATCAATATTAATAAACTTTGTACTTTTTTGATAATTATCCTGGGATCTCTTCGTATTTTTTGGGCTATATGATAATATAGACCCTTCTGTGTTTGTATGTGGGAAATATTATTTATTAACTATTTTGTGTGACATATTTCTCTGTTTTAAGGGAATAAAAATTCAAAGTTTGAAAATTGCAAAGTTTTCAAAATTTTCGCCATATTTGCGTTTTTTTCAAGAAATTTTACCACTAACGTACTATATATCACGAGAAAATAATCTCAGAATCGCAAAGATCCATTGAAGCGTTCCAGAGTTATAACATCATAAGAGACAGTGGTCAGAATTGTAAAAATTGGCCCGGTCATTAACGTGCAAACCACCCTTGGGGGTGAAGGGGTTAATAAATTTGCAAAAATTTCTACATTTCTGTTTTTTCAGTCAGACAGGGTGCAGAGTATACATTAATGAGAAAAAAATGAACCTTTTTTAATTCACCAAATGGCTGCAATTAAACAAAGAGTGAAAAATTTAAAGGGGTCTGAATACTTTCCATACCCACTGTACATTCTGTTAAAATTGTTAGGTAGTAGGACTCCTAAACTCATAAAGCCTATGCACTATTGCAACGGCTGCACAAATTTAGGAGGGACTGCAATACACCCTAGAAGGTGGAGAGGAGGGCCTCAGAAACCATTTTTTCCCCATATTAACCCCTTTTCGACATCAAGCGTAATAGTACAGACACCTTCCCTTTTGATGTTGGCTCTGCCTATGAGCCTACATCGTTTCTGGCACACGTTAACTATTTTGAACAGCTGACATGTTCCTCTAATAAGTTTGGATCGCGATCCTCCCACTGCTGTTACCTAGTTAAATGCTGCTCTCAAAATCTGACAGCGGCATTTAACACGTGCTTCGCCAAGTACGCCGGAAATCCCACCCATTGGCACCCTTTTCACATGACGATTTGCCGATGGGTTGGTATGGCAACCAGAGATCTCCAGCAGACCTCTATGGTTGTCACTGCCGGATTGCTTTGAGCGCCGCCCAGTGTTCGGGGCTCATATCAAGTCAGCAATTCTGCTACATATAGGCGATCTGATCATTGGTTATCACTGGGTTATGGCAGTGTCTAGAGACTATTGAAGCATGCCAAAAGTAAAAAAAAATGTTTTTAAAAATATTTAAAAAATAAAAAAATAAAAGTTCAAATCACCCCCCTTTAGCCCCATTCAAAATCAAATCAAATCAATAAAAAAAATCAAACATGCACATATTTGGTATCAACGCATTCAGAATCACCTGAGCTAGCAATATAAAATAAAGAATTAACCCACTCGCTAAATGGCGTAATGAGTAGAGATGAGCGACTTTGCCTCCGGAGGGTCGAGTCGGGTTTCGGCTGACTCGACTTTTACAAAAGTCGAGTCGAACGAAGTTGGCCGACTAACGGAAACAGTCGAGTCGGCGTCGGAAACCCGACCCCAATGCAAGTCAATGGGGAATAAAAGTCGCCAGTGAGTGGAGGACAGTAAACACACCTACAGTGCCCATTTCAATGCCAATGACATCAATTCTTATTACTTAAGCTTGTTAACCTTCATTTACTTTATAATAATAGTAACGCATTGAAAACTGGGGGTTATTTGGCTAAAGTTGTGGGGGGGCAGGGCTGGCTCCAGGTTTTCGTGGGCCCCGGGCCAAAGAGTCTCAGTGGGCCCCTTTAACACATACCACAATTCATGATGCTCCGATACGGCAGAGAAATATAGTTATAGTATAATGCCAAATACTTCACTTCTTACATTACATGAGTGATATCTACTGTAAATTCTACAATAGTTCAAAAACCGGACAGTATAGTCCTCCATACAGTATGATGGGCACCACATAGTGCGCCATACAGAATAATGAGCCCCATATATTGCTCTATACAGAATGGGCTCCATATAATGCTCCATACAGAATAGGCCCCATATGTGCCCCATATGATGCTCCATATATAAAGGGCCCTATATGATGCCCCATAAATAATGAACCCCATATGATGCTCTAGTATATGATGGGCCCCATATATGATGCTGCAGTGTATGATGAGCCCCATATAATGCTCCATATATAATGGGCTCCATGTGATGCTCCATATGTAATGTGCCCCATATGATGGGCCACATATGATGCTCCAGTATATGATGGGCCCCATGGATGATGCTCCAGTGTATGATGGGCCTATATAATGCTCCATATATAATGGGCCCCATATGATGCTCCAGTATACAATGGGCCCCATATATGATGTTCCAGTGTTTAATGGGCCCCATATATGATGCTGCAGTGTATGATGGGCCCCATTTATAATGCTCCAGTGTATGATGGGCCCCATATATAATGCTTTAGTGTATAATGGGCCCTATCTATGATGCTCAAGTGTATGATGGGCCCCATATATAATTCTCCAGTGTGTAATGCTCCCCATATATTGCTCCAAACATTAAAAAAAATGAAATACCTCTCCTCGCTGGGCACTGCTCTACTCTGGACTCCTCAGCATCGCCATCTTCCAGCTCTCTGCACTGTGACTGTTCAGGCAGAGGGCGCACAGACGTGACGTCATTGCGCTCTCTGACCTGAATGTCACTGTCAGGAAATGCAGAAGATGTCACAGCGGTGGAGCAGGGAGAGGTAAGTATTGCAAGTGCTGGGGCCCTGAGCAAGCAAGCTTGTGGGCTCCGGCACTGGCACAGGGCCCCTCATAGTACGCTGGTGTCTCTGACGGCGAGTGGGCCACCCAACCTGCTCAGGGCCCTGGCACTTGCCCGGGTGCGCCAGGTGCTGATGCTGGCCCTGGGGGTGGGGTACAGCCCAGTTAGGGAGGTGGAAAAACTGGCATATGTTGAGGTGTAGGTTGGACGTTCACAGCTGCAAATTGAGGAATTGGAGAAGTGGGAGGAAGAGGAGGACAAAGTGAGCCATTTTGCTGGCAACCTATGTGTCATCAGGGGAAGGTGGTACAAAATCCTTTGAAACCCAGGCATGGTTCATTTTAATGAAGGTGATATCACCTACATTTTGGGTCAACAGCCGGGTTGTTCTTTCTGTCAGGTTTGATCCAGCAGCACTGAAGACTCTTTCTGATAGCACACTACCAGCAGGGCAAGCGAGCTCCTGTAAGGCATATTGTGGCAATTCAGGCCAGGTGTCCAGTTTACAAGCCCAGTAGTCAAAGGGGAATGAACTGTTAGGGAGAACATCGATAGGGGAGGAGAGGTAATTTTGAACCATAGTTGACAACTGCTGTCTCCTGTCTGTTGCTATCGATTCAGTATTACCAGTCGTGTGAGCGGTTCCTTGAGAAATCAGTCCACAACATGGTCATGAAACCCCTGTCTCCAACGCCACTTTGGCTGTGTGCACCACGAACACCTCTTCCTTGTTGCCCAGTAAAGGCTCGTGGTAGAACCTGCACCGCTGCTGTGTGCTGGGAATGCTTCTAACAAACGGTTTACCAGAGTTGCTTGTTTGTTCGCCAATATTAGCTCTAGGTTCTCTTGTGACATGATATTCTGTAATTTGCCTTTATAGCGTGGATCGAGGATGCTGACCAACCAGTAGTCGTCATCCTTCATAATTTTGGCAATGCGGGGGTCCCTTTTTAGGATCCGCAAGACAAAATCACACATGTGGGCCAATGTTCAAGGTGTAAATGATGCACTGCCAATGGTGGGTGGAGGAGCACTTTCTGCCAAATCCACATACCTCCAGTCATGCACAAACCCTGTACCTGATCTTGGCAAGCCAACATTTTCTCTTGCCCCCTGAGAAGCATCCTCCTCCTCAAAATAATCATCCCCCTCATCCTCCTAATCCTCCTCTTCCTCTTCTTCCTTTTCCTCTTCTTCCTCCACCTCGTCCAGGACAGTTCCCTGAGCAGACAATGGCTGACTGTCAACAAGGCTTCCCTCCTTCTCCTCCTCCTCCTCCGCTGCAGACGCCTGATCCTTAATGTGCGTCAAAAATTGCATGAGCAGATGCACAAGTGGGAAGCTCATGCTTATGATGGCGTCGTCTGTGCTTACCAGCCGTGTGCACTCCTCAAAATACTGAAGGACTCTACAGAGGTCTTTCAGCTTTGACCACTGCACACCCGACAACTTGATGTCTGCCCTCAAACTGCCTGCCTGTGTATCCTCCCACAAATGCATTACAGCCTGCCTCGGTTCACACAGCCTCTCAAGCAGGTGCATGGTGGAGTTCCACCTTGTTGCAACGTCTATGATTAGGCAGTGCTTGGGGAGGTGAAGCGATCGCTGCAGCCTGGATTCTACGGGCAAGCGACATACATAGTTACATACATAGTTATTAAGGTTGAAGGAAGACTTTAAGTCCATCTAGTTCAACCCATATCCTATCCTAACCAGCACAGTCTTCGCACCTTATGGAGCAGGGCTGGTAACTCCAGATAATTATTTATGAAGCACTGCACCACCAGGTTCAAAGTGTGAGCCAGGCAAGGTATGTCTGATTTTGCAAGGGCTATGGCCGCCACAAAATTACGGCCTTTATCACTGACTACCTTGCCTGGCTCAAGATGTAGACTGCCCAGCCATGACTCAGTTTCTTGCTACAAGTAGTCGGCCAGTACCTCCGCTGTGTGTCTGTTGTCACCCAAAGACATTATCTTTAAAACAGCCTGCTGACGCTTACCACTAGCTGTTCGATAGTGGGACACCTCGTGTGCAACACTGGCAGCTGAGGATGGAGTGCTCGTGAGACTGCGCTCTGTCGAAGAGCTTTCGCTTCTGGAGGAGGAGGAGGGTCGAACGCCTACAGCCAACTGTTGCCTACACCATGGGCTAGGCAGCACTGTCCCACCGCCACTGTCCCCTATGGACCTTGCACATTAACCCAGTGCGCAGTGATGGACACGTAATGGCCCTGGCCATGCCTACTGGCCCATGCATCTGTTGTGAGGTGCACCTTTTCACTCACTGATTGTTTGAGTACATGGACATGCAGTCTTTCACATGCAGGTGGAGGGCAGGGATGGCTTTTCTAGAAAAGAATTGCCGACTGGGTATGTCATAGCGTGGGACAGCGTAGGCCATGAGCTCTCGGAATGCTGCGCTTTCAACCAAACGGAAGGGCATCATCTCTAATGAGATCAGTTTGGCAATGTAGGCGTTCAAAGCCACTGAGGTTTTGTAGTCCATCCATGCTTGCAAGTGTATGGTGTTTACATGCCTAAGCATGCAACTGGTATTCAAATGTCCGAGACTTTTCCCTCAGCTAAAGGTCCTTCCGCACTTCTTACAGATAACCTTTGCCTCATCAATGGGATTTGGGTCAAAAAAGTGCCACACTGCACTCTTCCTACTATGGAAAAACTTTTCAGGCCTTGCACGCTGTGCTAATTTGACCTTCTGGCCAAGCTGTCCTGCAACTCTTTTTGTTTTTTTAACATGTTTTTGGACTGCTACTGGCCTGCCAGGTAACCGCAGCTGCGATGTCGATGCCTGCTGGGGATCCTTCTGAGCTATTGGCAGCGGCACCCTCTTCCCCAATGGATGCCAATCCGGGTCAATAACTGGGTCATCCTTCACCTCCTCTTCAATTTCATCTGCACTTTCCTCTGTGTCACCATGTAAGGTGGTAGAGTATGTGGTAAGGGGCACCTGAGTTTCATCAGGGTCAGAATCTGGCTCAGTAGAGTGCGAGGGCAATGCAGTGCTCTGGGTGAATGTACCAGCAGAATCATATAGCACTGGCTGTGCATCAGTGCACTCCATGTCATATTCATCTTGGACTGGGGACTTCAGGATTTCACTTGATAACCCAGGCATGGTATGTGAAAAGAGCTCCAGGTAGTAATCTGAAGTGTCGCCTGCCACATCCTTCCCTTTTGTTGGGGGTGAAGGACGCAAGAAAGGTGTCGTTCCTGACCAGGAGCCTGCACTGACGACTCAGTGTTTGCAGCTTTTGAAACTTCAGAAGAGGAGGCGATAGAGCTGGAGGCTGTTTCTGCAATGTAAGCCAAAACCTGTTCCGATGCTCCGGCTTTAAAAGCGGTTTACCTACTCCCAGAAAAGGGAGCCTTCCAGGCCTTCTGGAGCCAGACGATGACGCAGGCTCAACACCTTCTGCCTTAGGTGCTATTGTGCTTTTGGCACTACCAGCAGATGCACCACCACCATCAGTACCAGCTGGCCACCCCCGCCCATGTCCGCGGCCTTTTCCACCATACTTCCTCATGTTTGGGAAAATGTACCAAAAATACCAGCAGATATATGGTACTGTATGAGGAGCGTACAGCTGTATATGGTGTATGGGAAAATTTAAATCTCCGTATATATTTCCGGAGTCAGACACAGACGCTCACTCAGTATGGATTTGACCGTAATACAAAGAGCAGATATATGGTACTGTATCAGAAGTGGACAGCTGTATACGGTTTTGGGGAAAATTTAAATCTCCGTATATATTTCCGGAGTCACACACAGACGCCCACTCTGTATGGATTTGATCGTAATACAAAGAGCAGATATACTGTACTGTATCAGAAGCGAACAGCTGTACATGTATGCAGTTTTGGGGAAGATTTTTGTCATGGTATAGGACATGGTTAATGTCCTGTCTACTCAGGGTTAACTTTTGCTGGCCTCCCTTTGGATCTGGGAGGGTATTTATACCCAGTCCAGAGGGAGATTCTCTGTCAGCTATACTTTCATTGTGACTGTGTATTTGACCCCCTGGTTTGCGTGTATACTGCTCTGCTTGTTTGACTCCTGTGTATGACCCGGTCTGTTTGCTCACTCTGCTCTCTGTCTCACGTTTTGCTTATATTGTCTTCTCCGGTTCTGACCTCCTGGCTTGGCTATCGATACTCTGTTACCGTTTTGTCCCTATTGTACTGTCTATTGCCCGCTCTGGTTTACTGATCTATTGCTACATCCTGACTATCCGTTCTGTCTAACCCTTTGGTACTGTCGTGCTATCTTGTGCTCTGATCTCGGCCTGTCCTGGTTTTCGTCCCTGTCTTTGCCCCTTGGTAACTTTATCTCGTTGTTACCCTGCTAGGAGTTTTCCTGCAGTTCCTAGATCTCTGGAGCTTAGGCCACGCCCCCAGCAGTCATGTGCTGCAGGTCCTGTTAGTCTGCAGTACACATCATTCATTACTGCTGCCTCTGAGAGACGTGTGGCCAGCTCCGCCCCTTGGCTGTCACATGCTGCGGAAGGTCTTGTTCCACAGAAACACACGTCTTCTCTGCTGCGGCTCTGCTTACAGGTATCTTGGGGCACAGTTGGTTCACTCAGGACACGTGCACTGGCTCAGTGAGCATGTGCAGTGCGGTGTCCTTGACATTATAGCTGACTATTACAGTCTTTCCCTGGTGGTGGGGTGTTAGCACATTATGGATCCGGTACGGGCTCTTACTGAGCAGGTTAATGAGCTTTCCCAGCTTATGCAGAAGCTGTCTATGGAGCAGCAAAATCTGGTTCAGTCGCATCAGCAGGTACAGAGAGATGTGGCAGACGCTCTAATGGGGTCTGTTCCATCGGGGTTCCAGGAGGGGGGCCCCATGGTGTATCTCTTGCGGACCCCGACCCCCCTGTAAAATTACCCGACAATTTTTCTGGAGATAAAAAATTGTTTAGGGTTTTTAAGGAGGGATGCAAGTTGTTCTTTGAATTGCGTCCCTAGACCTCTGGAAATGAAAGGCAGAGGGTGGGGATCGTAATGTCCTTATTAAGGGGGGCTCCGCAAGCATGGGCTTTCTCTCTCTCTTCCTCTGCTCCTGAACGTATGTCTGTGAACCTGTTCTTTGAGGCTCTGGGGCACATTTATGACGAGCCTGATAGAGTGCGTCTGGCTGAGGATATGGTGATGAGTGACACAGGGGAGGAACTCTGCTGAATGGTTCTGCTCAGAGTTCAGACGTTGGACCGCGGAAGTATCCTGGAATGATGCCGCCCTGAGGGGGTTGTTCCGCAGGGGCCTATCTGACCGTCTGCAGGACGCTCTGGCATTACATCCTCCTCCCGATACTCTGGAGGACGCCATGATGCAGGCGGTCCGTATGGACCGGAGACTCCGTGCTAGGGGAATGATGCAACAAGAGACTCCCTTGTACTCCAAATTGTGTTACACCACACCCGCATCTGAGCCCATGGAGATGGAGGCTGTCTCAGGAAAGGAACGAGAGAGAAGACACCGTAAAGACAACCGTCTATGCTTTTACTGTGGAGCCTCTGGACATTGGAAAAGGGACTGTCCTTCCTGCCCTTCTTCTGTGAAATCATCAGGAAAACTACTGAGTCTGGGCAACAATCGTGGAGGTTGCCCAGACTCCCAGGTACATTTTTTTTTCGCTTGCTAAAATGGTGCTCCAGGTTGAATTGGAACTTGCTGGCGGTTCTGTTATGACCACCGCCTTTGTTGACTGTGGTTCCTCCATTAATCTGATTGATGCCCAATTTGTGACTCTTAATAAGATAGGGACAGTCAGGTTGAAGGATCCTGTTAAAATTGTGGCGGTGGATTCATCCCCTCTTGCCCGGGATGGAATTTGTTTTATGTCTGAAGTTTTTTCTATGAAAGTGGGTTCCACTCACGTGGAAAAATTAAGTTGCTTTATTCTGAATAATCTGCCTGCAGGACTGGTATTGGGGATGCCCTGGCTGCAACGCCACAATCCTCTCATTGATTGGGCAAAAGGGGAGATCACCCGATGGGGATGTAATAATAATGGTCTGTGTTGTAACTCCGTTTCTCTTGTCAAACCGATAAAATCTGTATCTGTGTCGTCTGTCAGTCTGGAGGGTATTCCGGAGTACCTGAAAGACTTTGAAGACGTATTTTCCGAAAGTGAGGCTGAGGCGCTCCCACCACATAGACCCTATGATTGCACCATTGATTTGTTACCTGGAGCCAAATTACCCAAGGCTCGTTTGTTTAATTTGTCCGGGCCTGAGCGCCAAGCCTTGAAAGAGTACATCAAAGAAAGCCTTCGCAAAGGGCATATTCGGCCCTCGGTGTCACCCGTGGCAGAGGGGTTTTTCTTTGTAAAGAAAAAAGTTGGTGGGTTGCGACCGTGTCTCGACTTTCGGGAACTGAACAAAATTACCGTTAAGAACACGTACCCTCTCCCGTTGATTCCCGATCTATGCAATCAACTCACGGGGGCCAAATGGTTTTCTAAGCTCGATCTACGAGGAGCTTATAACCTTATAAGGATCCGGGAGGGGGACGAATGGAAAACAGCATTCCTGACAACTGAGGGCTATTTGAAAACCTGGTTATGCCCTTCGGTCTCACTAATGCCCCTGCTGTTTTTCAGAACTTCATCAATGTTGTTTTTTCTGATTTAATTGGACGTTATGTAGTCATTTACCTGGATGACATTCTGATATACTCAGAAGACAGTCAGTCACACTTGCATCATTTACGTGCGGTTCTTATGAGACTCCGGGAGAACCATTTGTATGCTAAGCTGGAGAAGAGTTTATTTTTTATGCAAGAACTGTCTTTTCTGGGTGTAATTGTATCCGGGGAGGGATTCCGCATGGATCCAGGGAAGGTTCAGGCCATTAAAGATTGGGTGCAGCCTCATGATCTGAAGGGGTTGCAACGATTTTTGGGCTTCGCTAACTATTATAGGAAGTTCATTAAAGGGTTTTCACAGGTAGTGAAACCTTTGACGGACCTCACTCTTAAGGGGGCAGAGGTAAAAAATTGGTCCGTGGCCGCAAAAAATTCCTTCCTTACATTGAAGAAATGCTTTACTTCAGCCCCTGTGTTGGTACAACCCGATTCGTCAAGACCTTTTATCGTGGAGGTCGACGCTTCAGAAGTGGGGGTGGGGGCAGTGTTGTCCCAGGGCCCCTCTACCCTGACTAATCTTAAACCCTGTGCCTTTTTCTCTAAAAAGTTCTCTTCGGCAGAGAGAAACTATGATGTCGGCAACAGGGAATTGTTAGCGGTCAAACTGGCCTTTGAAGAATGGAGGCATTTTTTGGAGGGGGCCGCTCATCCCATTACGGTCATCACTGATCATAAGAACCTGGCCTATATCGAGTCTGCTAAGAGATTGACCCCCAGACAGGCTCGGTGGGCACTTTTTTTTTCTCGCTTTCATTTTACCATCACATTCCGACCAGGGTCTAAAAATGTAAAGGCAGATGCCTTATCCCGAAGTTTTGATTCTGTGTCCCCTCCAGAACCTCCTTCCTCCATTCTTCAACCGGGAGTGGTTGTAGCCGAAGTCTCCTCTGAGTTACAGAGAGAGATTCTGGAAGCACAAGCTCCCAGGAATAAACCCCCAGGTAAATTGTTCGTACCCGAACAGCTCCGTCTCACACTCCTGCAAGAATTTCATGATTCTGTGTTAAGTGCACACCCTGGTATTGCAGCTACCCGGGGGCAGTGGCTAGAGGTTTTTGGTGGCCCTCTATGGGTACTGATATAAAAAATTTTGTTAATACTTGTGGGGTGTGCGCTCGCTCTAAAAGCTCTCAGGTCCGGCCGGCCGGGGAATTGGTGCCTTTGCCAATTCCTGGATAAACCATGGACACACCTGTCCATGACTTTATCACTAATCTTCCCTCATCCAAGGGCAATTCAGTGGTATGGGTAGTGGTTGATAGATTTTCTAAGCAAGCCCACTTTGTGCCGTTACCCGCGTTGCCATCTGCTGAAACCTTGGCCCGCTTGTTTATACATCACATAGTTCGGTTGCATGGAGTGCCTGTGAATGTGGTGTCGGACAGGGGTGTGCAGTTTGTGGCCAGGTTTTGGAGAGCTTTCTGTAAGAAGTTGGGGGTCACATTATCATTCTCCTCTGCCTATCACCCGGAATCCAACGGACAGACTGAACGCACCAATCAGTCGTTGGAGCAGATTCTGAGATGCCTGGCCTCCTCCAGACAGGAAGATTGGTGTGAGGTTTTTACCCATGGCAGAATTTGCGTTCAACTGTCGTATCAATCAGTCTACCGGAAAGTCTCCTTTTCAGGTCAATTATGGGTTTGTTCCGCAGTTTGGGGAATTTTCCCGTATGGATTCTGGTTGTCCTGGTGCCGAGGGATGGTTCAACAGTTAAAAAACCTTTGGAGGGAGGTGCAGGGGAACATCTCCAAAGCCCAGAAGAAGTACAAACATTTTGCGGACAGGAGGAGGGGTTGGGTCCTGCGTTGACAGTGGGGGAAAAGGTCTGGTTGTCCACCCGTAATATCAAGCTTAAGATACCCTCTATGAAGCTGGGCCCCAAATTTATTGGCCCATACAAGATTGTAGAGGTGATCAATCCAGTGGCGTACAGGCTTCAGTTGCCCACCTCCTTCAAAATATCTAACGTCTTCCACAGGTCCCTATTAAAACCTGTGGGGACGGTTAGAGAAGATCCCTCATCCGTGGTTCCACCAGTATTGGTAGAGGGTCAACTGGAGTACGAGGTAGGGCGCATCATTGATTCGCGGTGGGTGCGCCGGAGACTTCAGTACCTTATTCATTGGAAGGGATACTCCATTGAAGATCGGTCATGGGTTCCGGCCAGTTCGGTACATGCCGATCGACTGGTACAGGCTTTTCATGCCAGATATCCTGAGAGGCCTGGGGTCCAGTGGCCCCCCATTAAGGGGGGGTACTGTCATGGTATAGGACATGGTTAATGTCCTGTCCACTCTGGGTTAACTTTTGCTGGCCTCCCTTTGGATCTGGGAGGGTATTTATACCCAGTCCAGAGGGAGATTCTCTGTCAGCTATACTTTTGTTGTGACTGTGTGTCTGACCCCCCTGGTTTGCGTGTATACTGCTCTGCTTGTTTGACTCCTGTGTATGACCCGGTCTGTTTGCTCACTCTGCTCTCTGTCTCACGTTTTGCTTATATTGTCTTCTCCGGTTCTGACCTCCTGGCTTGGCTATCGATACTCTGTTACCGTTTTGTCCCTATTGTACTGTCTATGCCCGCTCTGTTACTGATCTATTGCTACGTCCTGACTATCCGTTCTGTCTAACCCTTTGGTACTGTCGTGCTATCTTGTGCTCTGATCTTGGCCTGTCCTGGATTTCGTCCCTGTCTTTGCCCTTGGTAACTTTATCTCGTTGTTACCCTGCTAGGAGTTTTCCTGCAGTTCCTAGATCTCTGGAGCTTAGGCCACGCCCCCAGCAGTCATGTGCTGCAGGTCCTGTTAGTCTGCAGTACACATCATTCATTACTGCTGCCTCTGAAGACGTGTGGCCAGCTCGCCCCTTGGCTGTCACATGCTGCGGAAGGTCTTGTTCCACAGAAACACACGTCTTCTCTGCTGCGGCTCTGCTTACAGGTATCTTGGGGCACAGTTGGTTCACTCAGGACACGTGCACTGGCTCAGTGAGCATGTGCAGTGCGGTGTCCTTGACAATTTTAATCTCCGTATATATTTCCGGAGTCACACACAGACGCTCACTCAGTATGGATTTGACCGTAATACAAAGAGCAGATATACGGTACTGTATCAGAAGCAGACAGCTGTATATGGTTTTGGGGAAAATTTAAATCTCCGTATATATTTACGGAGTCACACACAGATAGCAT
Source organism: Oophaga sylvatica (assembly GCA_033576555.1). Taxonomy (NCBI): domain Eukaryota; kingdom Metazoa; phylum Chordata; class Amphibia; order Anura; family Dendrobatidae; genus Oophaga; species Oophaga sylvatica. The sequence goes on along the minus strand of JARQOD010003952.1, from coordinate 23,020 downwards.
GTATTTGTCCGTGATACTAGCCGGTACACGGTAGTGTGTGAGGAGCGTACAGCTCTATACGGTGTGGGAAAAAATGAACGCTCGGTAACTGTGCAGAAAAAAAGAATAAAAGTATTAGTGCTGTGTAAAAAGCAGTCTGCACAGCAGTGTACACACAGCAACACAGCTAGCAGGCAGCCTACGAACCAGCGCTGCTGCACACAAGAAAATCCTCCCCTGTCACTGCACACTAACTGTAAAGCACAATTGCTATCAGCACAAGCACATAAGAAATTCTTCTATCTTTACAGCCCTAACTCTTTCCCTGCTGATAAACAGCAACCTCTCCCTACTGTCAAGATAGTAAAATGGAGGTCGGCGGTCAGGGCTTTTATAGACACTATGACGCCCCCCAAAGCAAGCCAATCACTGCAATGCCCTTCTCTACGATGGTGGTGGACGCTGCACATGTCATCTCGTTGCTCACTGTGTACGTCCTTGCTCATTGGCTGAAAAAGTCGCCTGCAAGCATTCTGGGAAATATGACTTTGGCGCTCGTTTAGACGACCGCATGGCCGACCTCACGCTATGGTCGTGTTTCGGTTGACGAAACTCGACTTTGGCTAAAGTCGGCGACTTTTGAATCTGACCGACCTGTTTCGCTCAACTCTAGTACTGAGAAATAAAATAAAAACGCCAGAATTACATTCTTTTGGTCAACACAACATTGCATCAAAATGCAATAACAGGCTATCAAAAGATCATATCTGCATCAAAATAGTATCATTGAAACATCAGCTTGGCGTGCAAAAAGTAAGCCCTCACCCAACCCGAGATCACAAATAAATGGAGACGCTATGGGTATCGGGAAATGGTGCAATTTTTTTTTTTAACAAAATTTGGAATTTTTTTTTCACCACTTAGATAAAAAAGAACCTAGACATGTTTGATGTCTATGAACTCGTAATGACCTGAAGAATCATAATGGCAGGTCAGTTTTAGCATTTAGTGAACAAAGTAAAAAAGCAAAACAAAAACCAATTGTGGAATTGCACTTTTTTTGCAATTTCACCACACTTAGAATTTTTTTCCCATTTTCAGTACATAATATATGAAATCCAATGGTGTGGTTCAAAAGTACATCTTGTCCTGCAAAAAACAAGCCCTCACATAGCCATATTGACCTAAAAATAAAAAAAGTTATGGCTCTGGGAAGGGAAGCAAAAAACAAAAACACAAAACCGAAAATACCTCCGATCATGAAGGGGTTATGCAGTCGGAATTCTAGACTGGTAAAGACTATGCACTAAGTGCAAGGGTTTAACAACATTTAGCTCTGGGAGTTATACATATTTACATTATATACGTAAAATAATTGTAACGGTAGGACTTATACTGTACTCATCCTGTAAAAATTATGAAAGAGGGAATCACACACACTGTGGAAATATTAAGATTGAGGGTCGCATGATGACCCTCTGAAAATTGTGAGCGACGGCCGCATTATTACTGTCTAAAAATTATAAGCGAGGGCCTCCTATTTAGAGTTTAAAAATTATGAATGAAGACTTTCGATGACCCTCTAAAAGTTATAAGTGAAAGCTGCCTGTTCACCCTCTAAAAATTATGAGCAAGGGCTGCATGATGACCCACTAAAAATTATGAGTGTAGGCTGCCTGTTTACCTTCTAAAAATTATGAGGGACAAAATCAATAAATGGAAATGTAAAGAGCTCCTCGGAATGTCCGAGTGTAGGATCATTTGTCTCCTAGAGCTCGTCATGGTCTGAGGAAAGAGGATCAGTTTGTGGTCTGTGGTCCAGACTCTTGCTGGAAGAATCTACCTGTTTGCACTGTTCTGGCTTTAAGAAGGTGTACCCTGCCCCTCTTGCTAAGTGGGACAGGAAGCTAGGTCTCGTGGATGACCATGTTTGTTGTGCTCCTGCAGCAAGCACAGTTTCACCTGGCCCACAGCCTCTGCGTGCACCATCAGTAACACTTCCCAGTCCCTAACCGCACATTTTACATTTTAAATTAGGTACCGTATATACTCATGTATAAGCCGACCCGTGTATAAGCCGACCCCCCTAATTTTGCCACAAAAAACTGGGAAAACTTATTGACTCGCGTATAAGCCTAGGGTGAAAAATGATTATGCCCCCATATGCTGCACAGATTATGCCCAATATGCTCCACAGATTATGCCCCTATATGCTCCAGATTATGCCCCCATATGCTCCAGATTATGCCCGATATGCTTCAGAGATTATGCCCCCATATGCTCCAGATTATGCCCCCATATATTCCACAGATTATGCCCCCGTATGATCCACAGATTATGCCCCCATATGCTCCAGATTATGCCCCATATGTTCCACAGATTATGCCCCCATATGCTCCAGATTGTGCCCCATATGCTCCAGATTATGCCCCATATGTTCCACAGCTTATGCCCCCATATGTTTCACAGCTTATGCCCCCATATGCTCCAGATTATGCCCCATATGCTCCATATTATGCCCCCATATGTTCCACAGCTTATGCCCCCATATGCTCCAGATTATGCCCCATATGCTCCATATTATGCCCCCGTATGTTCCACGGCTTATGCCCCATATGCTCCATATTATGCCCCCATATGCTCCAGATTATGCCCCCATATGTTCCACATCTTATGCCCCCATATGTTCCACAGCTTATGCCCCCATATGCTCCAGATTATGCCCCCATATGTTCCACAGCTTATGCCCCCATATGTTCCACAGCTTATACCCCCATATGCTCCATATTATGCCCCCATATGCTCCATATTATGCCCCCATATGCTCCAGATTATGCCCCCATATGTTCCACATTTTATGCCCCAATATGCTCCATATTATGCCCCCATATGTTCCACAGTTTATGCCCCCATATGCTCCAGATTATGCCCATATGTTCCACAGCTTATGCCCCATATGCTCCATATTATGCCCCCATATGCTCCATATTATGCCCCCATATGTTCCAGATTATGCCCCATGTGCTGCTGCAAGAAAAAAAAAATGACATACTCACCTCTCGTCGCTGGGGGACAGGTGCCGGTGTCACCGATCGCTCAGGACCCCGGCACCTGAGATATTTACCTGTCCTCTCTGCACCGCAGCGCTGCTCCCTCTTCCTGGTCCTCGGCAGTGAATGATCTGGCAGGGGCGCGGCGCTCACTAACGACGTCATCGCGCCCTCTGCCTGAACATTTACAGCCAGAGGAGTCAGGGAGCAGCGCTGCGGTGGACCGAGGGACAGGTAAATATCGCTGTACTCACCCCTCCGCCGCGCGTCCCTGTAGCCTCTCCTCTTCTCCCGGCGCTCTCCACAGCGCTTCCTTCCTACAGCGGTCACATGGTACCGCTCATTAAAGTCATGAATATGTGCATATTCATGACTTTAATGAGCGGTGCCATGTGACCTTTGCAGGAAGGAGCCGGAGATCGTGGGAGAAGCAGGGGGGCTGCAGAGACCGCGCCGGCGGAGGGGTGAGTATAATCCGACACCCCCGCTCCCCCTCCCCCGCCGACCCCCGTATATGACCCGCGTATAAGCCGAGAGGGGGACTTTCAGCCCTAAAAAATGGGCTGAAAATCTCGGCTTATACACGAGTATATACGGTATATTATATATGCCTGCGTACTTTCTGGTATTAATAGGGAAAATAAAATATGTAGCCCTGAAAAGGACTATTGTTTTTAGGTTGCAGCAGCAGTATACCTATTGAAGGGCTGTAAGGCAGTAAACCCTGCATATATGCCTCTAATTTAAAACATTCCCTCCTTCACCAGATATCCCTACATGGAATGCAGGTAACAACGGTTTTACTTGAGAAAGGCCTGTATGTAGCCCTGAAAAGGACTTTTACTTTCATGATGCATCAGCAGTATACAACTACTGCAATAGCAATTAAACAGTGCCTATATGCTGCTCTAATCTAAGCTTTCCCTCTTAGTTCAACTCTCCCTGAACTGCTTCCAGAGTAGAGTTTGCCAAGCATCGCATCAAAGGGTCTTATATAAGACCCGATAATGCGATAGGGTTGGCCAACCTCAGTAATGCCAGTAACCAACATGGCTACGGCATTACCGTGTATGGAAGGCAATCCCTGCAAGTTTATTCGCTGTCTAAGGCTGTGTGCACACGATTAGCAATGCTAGCATTCTGGAAGCAGCTTATTTTTCCTGTGTCCAAAACGCTGCGTTGTAAAGTACAAGCACAGCACAGTGGATGGGATTAATAGAAATCTCATGCCAAACTCACCTGCATTTCGGGTTTCCGAGCAGCAGTATGTCAATTTCTCTTGCGGGAACACTCAGTCTTCTGTGCAGAATTTCAATAAATACAATAGAAACTCCCTCATTCACTAATTTATTACCCAAAATGTTGCCACGCTGGTCCAATGTAGTCCACATTCCTAGATTTTGGCTCAAGAGTCTGTGAATAGCAGTAAAGTGACTGCTAATCGCAGGAGACGGGTAATGACTACGAAGCTCATCAAAGGTGCTAAGTCTTGCTGAATGCACGGATACCCAGGATGATAATGAGTGTTGACATCACAACCCAGTGCCTGTGAGTGGCTGTGACTTTACACAGACAGATGCCTGAGAAAGAATCGAAGAAGGTGGACTACATCAGATCCGTGGGCAACAATTTGGGTAATAAATTGGTGAACGAGTGAGTGTCTATTGTCTTCATTTCTGTCTTTTTATGTCTTTCAGGTATCCTTTTCTGAACTACTTTGGATTCGTTGGTTTACTTCAAACCTGAATTGGCTGCGGGCCTGTATTTTTAGGCTGGGAAGGGCTCAATAACTATTGACCTTCCCAGCCTGATATAAGCCAGCAGATGTCTGTTTTACCTTTGCTAGTTATGAAAAATAGGGGGGACACCACGTCATTTTTTTTTCATTTATTTCTTTGATTAATCCATGTACAGTGAATTACAAAGGCATGGCACTTTGTACATCTAATAGCATACCAAAGAGAGACAAAACAGGCATGCATCAAAAATGTGGCCAAAATATGGCAAAACGCGTGCAAAAATGCAAGTGAGCTGAGGTGCAGGATTCATGTAGAAATTCAGCTGCATGAAAGTCTGAACAATCACTATTTATGGGAATGTATCTTAACAGCAGCGAAACATGCGGGGAGGGTACTCGAGTGATGAGCGTATCACTATGTTAAACCTATTTTTTGCACCTATTTTTATAAAATCACTAGTAATCTTCTTCAGCTTTCGAGTCCTTATTTTATGGAACCACCCTCTCACACTCCACTGATGGTAAGTTTTTCCCAATATTATTCATAGGCAGAGTGCTGTTAGTAGACGATGGCAAAGGCTGTTTGAGAGGTGTGCATTAGTGATGAGCGAACTGTTAGGCAGCCTGAACACATATGGGGATTGCCTGTTTGTTAGGGAATCTCCACATGTGTTGAGGCTGTCTAACAGCCTCAAATAATGCAGCTGCAGGGACTCGAACATAATAAACGAGCACACCAAGGTGCTCGGATAACACCCAAACATGCTCGGATAAGACGTTCTCTCAGCACGTTCGCACATCACTAGTGTGCTTGGAGGGTGGGAGCCACATAAATATCATTAATTTAAGAGCAAGCACATGATACAGAAAACGTCAATGCTGCAAGAGATCACAAGTTTTTTTTTTTCAAGTGTCCAGAATGAAAAAAGTAACACAGAGCCAACATCAGGGTTTATTGCTGTGTTATGCTGTCCTCATATAAACATGGTGACAGATTCCATTAATGACACAATTTAAATCTTAAAATTTGAATTCTTGAAAATGCTGATAAATAAAGCAATGCTTCTATGTGTCAGGCGTAGGGTTCTATTTCTTCTTTTATTATTATTATACGTTGCTTATGTAGCGCTATCATATTTCGCAGCGCTTTACATACATTATTATGGGGCTCACAATCTAAATTCTCTATCAGTCTGTCTTTGTATTTAGTAGCACACGTATAAAATGATTATGCTTCCATAAACTGAATGTTAGACTGATGAGGACAATGACATTATTGAAAATGTATAAGACTTCTCTTAATGCTTCAGAACATTAATACAAGTTTATTTGTTTTCGTTTTCTTTTTTTTTTTTTTGCTTTGTATATTTTCTTTTTTTGTAGTTCTGCTGAGTTTCAAAATCATTACTTTGTTGGCTCTTTATATAAACGTTTTCATCAAGAGTGTCTCTGCCCGGAAAGTCATTTATACGGACACAGACATTATCAGCTGCACAAATGCTGTTTTCTTTCACCCTGTATTTATCCTTATTTGCCATAATCACAAAAGAAAAATGATGCAGATGTTTAAATGTGACAAAGAGGCAGGTTTGTCTTTTAATAGATGCTGCCAGACAGCACATGTCTGCATCAAAGTTCTGAATATTCTGATTAGAAATCTTTGTCTGCTTTTGTTATTTATTTTTTGTGATATTAGAATGACAAAGTTCCCTCGCTCTTGCTTGTATCAGCATGTATTATGTGAACCAAACAGCTATGGGTTAATTCTTTTTTTCTTTTCATATCCAACTTTATTTTGTGATTTATAAAAAAAAAGTTTTAAAGGGATATTACAGTTACAACAATTATGCTCTTGTGAAAATGTATATAATTTTTCAATATATTTTACCAATTCTCTTTTGTCATTCATAAAATTTGTCCATTGTTTACTCCCAGTTGAACGGTGTTCGGCCACAAAATGATACTTAAAATAAAAAAACATTTTGGTTTTGCCGACAGTGCAACAATGGTTTACCCAAAAGTTCTACCCCCAAACAACAGGCCAATAGCCGAACGGTTTTTGAACCAAAATAAGCAGCAATTGGCCATTACAAAAGATGGGGTTTTTTTATCTAAATGAAGCCACCAGACCACCCCAATGATTGGCCCCCTTCACGTGTGATTATGCATGCATTGACAATGGTTTTTGCCCCTGCACTTTTATTTAGGGATTTTGATTTTACTTGTTTCTAGCAGTCCAAAAAAATTTTTTAGTGGGATTATCATGCAGTTTTTTCCTCCATCTCTGCAAGGAATTTGTTGTCTTAGGCCATATTCACCTACAGTGTTTCCTTGTATTTTGGGGAAAAATGTCACCACAATACGGGAATACGGTACAAAAGGGCCCCGTCTAAACATAGCGACAAAACCAGCGATCCAAAACAACGATCAGGTCGCTGGTGGTCCTACATGATCGCGCTGACTCCCAAACAGCGCGATTGACAACGAACTGCGGGTAACATCGCTTATTACCCCATGTACGTTATACCAGCCCCCCTGATGCGTGAGCTGATAACCAAGGTACACTCGGGTTTTCCAGGCCAGCCCCACGTTTGGGGAAACCCGATGTTTACCTTGGTTTCCGGGATCGTGGTCTTCCTGCCTGTCACATGCAGCTTTTAGCCGCCAGGGGGGGAGACCAGCGATAAAAAAAAAAAAGTCCGGGCTTTTTCTAAAGACCCCCCGATTACAGGGGGCCTAAATCGCTGGTACGTGTCGACATAGCGAGAATCCTGTTTGGGGCAAGGATCTCGGTTTTATCGGATCTCGCTATGTGAAGGGGGGGCCCTTACACAAGCACATCTTTTTTTTTAAAAAAAGGGCTGTGTACTTTCGTGTGAACCCAAGTAGACAGTTAATTTTGTTCCAGCAGTAGGTGTAATAGACCCCCACTGCTAGAGACAAAGTGTGACATCCCTGTGCCTTCCCATGGACAATATCAGAATAGGTAGAATAGAAATCACAGTGTTTAGGTGTTAAAGGGGCAAAGTTTAAAAGATAGGGAAAATGAAATTTTGGGAACTACAGAAATTGGAATTAAAAAAGTGCTTTTGGGGGGTACTTAAAGGGGATGCCACAAACAAAACCCCGCTAACAGATTGCTAAAAAAAAAAATTTTTCCCCCTTTTTTTTTCCCCCAAGGGCCCCCGGGCCCCGGGGTTTTTCCCTTTTGTCTCCCCCCTTTTTTTATCACAGGGCCCCGCTGTTAAAATTTTCCTGTTCCCCTTTTTTTTAAATTTTTGGGGTTTTTTACCCAAATTTTTAAATGCTCCCCCGTAAGTTTTTAAGATTGGAAAATTTTTACATGCGTTTTTTAACCCCCCCCCCCCCCCCATTCCCCCAACCCTTTTTTAGGGGAACCTTTTTTGAATTTTAAAAAAATCTTTTAATTTAAAAGCATTTGGGCGTTTTTAAACCCCGCCCATCCCCCTAGTGCCCCTTTACAAGCCCTACCCCAAAGAAAACCCCACCCCCCGATTTTTTGCCAAAATTTTTTTTTGGGTTATTGGTGTGGGGGGCCCGACCCCCCAATCTGCCATCAACATCAATACACGAAAGGGGCAAAACCGGGGGGTTGGGGCCCAGCCCTGCCCGTTCGGGGTTGGGGGGGGGGTTCCCCCCTGGGTTTTCAGGGAATGCCCCTTGGGCCCCCAAAAACCCCAAAAAAAAACCAAAAAAAAAAACCCCACCCCCCCCCCCCCCCCAAACAAAACCCCCAAAAAAACCCCCCCCAAAAAAAAACCAAACAAACAACCCCCAAAACCCCCCAAAAAAGGAAAACCCCCCCCCAAAAAAAACAAAACCCCCCCCCCCCCAACAAAAAAACCCCCCCAAAAAACCATTTTAAAACCAAAAACAAAAAAAAACCCCCCCCCCAACCACCAAAAACCCCCAAAAAAAAAAACTTCAAAAAAAAACCCCCCAAAAAAAAAACCCCAAAAAAAAAAAAAACAAAAAAAAAAAAAAAAAAAAAAAAAACCCCAAAAAAAAAAAAAATTTTTTTCCCCCCCCAAAAAAGGGGGGGGAAAAAAAAGGGCGCCCGGTTTTCGTTTTTCCCCGGGGGGCGGGTTTCCCTTTTTGGCGGGGGCCCCATGGCAAACCCCGGGGGGGTTTTCCCGGGGGGGGGAACCTGGGGGGGGGGGTTTTTTTTGGGTTTTTGAAAATTTTCCCCCCGAGTTTTGTCGTATTTTTACTTCATTTTTTTAGATTTTCCCTAGTTGTGGTCAGTTTTTTTACTTAGATTTAGTTTTTTTCCTCAGTTTTTCGTCAGTTTTTCCTCAGTGGTCAGTTTTTTACCCCGTTTTGGTCGTTTTTATAATGTTTTGATCGTTTTTTCACCCCATATTTGGAAAAGTGTTTTAAAATAACCTAGTATTTGGTCAAAATTTCCTAGTTTTTTCGGTTTTTCCCTCATTTTGTTCATTTTACCTCGTTTTGGTCAGTTTTTACCTCATTTTGCCCTTTTTTTCCCTCAGTTTTTGGTCGTTTTTACTCAGTGTTTTATATTTTCCCTCTTTTTTGGTATTATTTTACCTCAGTGTTTGGGTTTTTACTCGGGTTTGGGGTCGGTTTTTTTATTCAGTTTTGGGTTAATATTTTACCCAGTTTTTTTTAAAATTTTACCTCAGTATTTGTCAGTTTTTACTGTGTTTAAGTATTTTACTAAATTTGGTTTTTTTATCTAAATTTTTTGTATTTTACTTCAGTATTTTGGTCAGAATTTTACCTCAGTGTTTGGTCGTATTTTACCTCAGTGTTTTGTCAGTATTTTACCTCAGTGTTTTAGTATTTTACCTCAGTGTTTGATCCTGTTTTTTACTCAGTATTTGTTCAGTATTTTACTCAGTGTTTGATCAGTATTTTACTCATATTTGTCATATTTTACTCAGTGTTTGGTACATTTTACCTAAAGTATTTGGTCAGTATTTTACCTCAGTGTTTAGTTGTATTTTACCTCAGGTTTGGTCGTATTTTATCTCAGTGTTTAGTATATTTTACCTCAGTGTTTTGATCAGTATTTTACTTCAGTATTTGTCAGCATTTTACCTCAGTATTTGATCAGTATTTTACCTCAGTATTGTCATATTATTTCACCTCAGTCTTTGGTCAGTATTTTACTCTCATGTAGTATTTTACCAGTTTTGGTCAGTATTTTACCTCAGTGTTTGATCAGTATTTTACTCAGTATTTGGTCAGTATTTTTACCTCAGTATTTGGTCAGTATTTTATCTCAGTATTTGATCAGTATTTTACCTCATTTTGTCATATTTTACTCAGTTTGTCATATTTACTCAGTATTTGGTCAAATTTTACCTCAGTATTTGGTCAGTATTTTACCTCAGTATTTAGTAGTATTTTACTCAGTTTTGGTCAGTATTTTATCTCATGTTTAGTATTTTACCTCAGTTTTGTCAGTATTTTATTCAGTTATTTTACCCAGTTTTGATCAGTATTTTACCTCAATGTTTGTCATTATTTCACTCAGTTTGGTCAGTATTTTAGTATATTTTACCTCAGTATTGTCAGAATTTTACCTCAGTGTTTGGTCGTATTTTACCTCAGTTTTGGTCAATATTTTACCTCAGTGTTTGGTCAGTATTTTACCTCAGTATTTGTCCATGTATTTTACCTCAGTATTTGGTCAGTATTTTATCTCATGTTTGATCAGTATTTTACCTCAATATTTGGTCATTATTTTACCTCAGTGTTTGGTCGGTATTTTACCTCAGAGTTTGGTCGGTATTTTACCTCATGTTTGGTATTATTTTACCACAGCTTTTTTTTAATTTTACCTCAGTATTTGATCAGTATTTTATCTCAGTGTTTGATCAGTATTTTACCTCATATTTGGTCATTATTTCATCTAAATTTTTGGTCAGTATTTTACCTCAGTATTTGTTAGTATTTTACCTCAGTATTTGGTCAGTATTTTACCTCAGTGTTTTGTCAGTATTTTACCGCAGTGTTTGTCAGTATTTTACCTCAGTGTTTGATCAGTGTTTTATCTCAGTATTTGATTAGTATTTTACCTCAGTGTTTGATCAGTAATTTTATCTCAGTATTTGATCAGTATTTTATTCAGTATTTGTCACATTTTACCTCAGTATTTGGTCAGTGGTTTACTCAGTTTTAGTTAGTATTTTACCTCAGTGTTTGGTCGTATTTTATCTCACTGTCTTAGTATTTTACCTCATGTTTGATCAGTATTTTACTTCAGTATTTAGCATTTTACCTCAGTATTTAATCAGTATTTTACCTCATGTTTCATCTGTATTTCACCTCAGATTTGGTCAGTATTTTTATCTCAGTGTTTTAGTATTTTACTCAGTGTTTGATCAGTATTTTACTTCATTATTTGGTCAGCATTTTACCTCAGTATTGGTCATATTTTATCTTAGTATTTGTCAGTATTTTACCTCAGTCTTTGTCAGGTTTTCCTCAGTGGTCAGATTTTACCCAGTTTGGTCAGTATTTTACTCATTTTGATCAGTATTTCCTCAGTTTTGGTCAGTGGTATTTTCCTCAGTTTGGTCAGTATTTTACCAGTGTTTGTCAGTATTTTACCTCAATTTTGTCATATTTTACTCAGTTTTGGTCAATATTTTACCTCAGTATTTGGTCAGAATTTTACCTCAGTGTTTGGTCGGTATTTTACCTCAGTGTTTGGTTCAATATTTTACCTCAGTGTTTGGTCAGTATTTTACCTCAGTATTTGTCCTGTATTTTACCTCAGTATTGGTCAGTATTTTATCTCAGTGTTTGATCAGTATTTTACCTCAATATTTGGTCATTATTTTACCTCAGTGTTTGGTCGGTATTTTACCTCAGAGTTTGGTCGGTATTTTACCTCAGTGTTTGGTTAATATTTTACCACAGCTTTTTTTTTAATTTTACCTCAGTATTTGATCAGTATTTATCTCAGTGTTTGATCAGTATTTTACCTCAATATTTGGTCATTATTTCATCTCAATTTTTGGTCAGTATTTTACCTCAGTATTTTGTTAGTATTTTACCTCAGTATTTGGTCAGTATTTTACCTCAGTGTTTTGTCAGTATTTTACCGCAGTGTTTTCAGTATTTTACCTCAGTGTTTGATCAGTGTTTTATCTCAGTATTTGATTAGTATTTTACCTCAGTGTTTGATCAGTATTTTATCTCAGTATTTGATCAGTATTTTACTTCAGTATTTGGTCAACATTTTACCTCAGTATTTGGTCAGTGGTTTACCTCAGTTTTAGTTAGTATTTTACCTCAGTGTTTGGTCTGTATTTTATCTCACTGTTCTTAGTATTTTACCTCAGTGTTTGATCAGTATTTTACTTCAGTATTTAGCATTTTACCTCAGTATTTAATCAGTATTTTACCTCAGTGTTTCATCTGTATTTCACCTCAGCATTTGGTCAGTATTTTATCTCAGTGTTTTAGTATTTTACCTCAGTGTTTGATCAGTATTTTACTTCATTATTTGGTCAGCATTTTACCTCAGTATTTGGTCAGTATTTTATCTTAGTATTTGATCAGTATTTTACCTCAGTCTTTCGTCAGTGGTTTTCCTCAGTGGTCAGTATTTTACCCCAGTGTTTGGTCAGTATTTTACCTCAATGTTTGATCAGTATTTCACTTCAGTATTTGGTCAGTGTTTTAGTATTTTACCTCAGTATTTGGTCAGTATTTTATCTCAGTGTTTGATCAGTATTTTACCTCAATATTTGGTCATTATTTTACCTCAGTGTTTGGTCAATATTTTACCTCAGTATTTGGTCAGAATTTTACCTCAGTGTTTGGTCGGTATTTTACCTCAGTGTTTGGTCAATATTTTACCTCAGTGTTTGGTCAGTATTTTACCTCATATTTGTCCTGTATTTTACCTCAGTATTTGGTCAGTATTTTATCTCAGTGTTTGATCAGTATTTTACCTCAATATTTGGTCATTATTTTACCTCAGTGTTTGGTCGGTATTTTACCTCAGAGTTTGGTCAGTATTTTACCTCAGTGTTTGGTTAATATTTTACCACAGCTTTTTTTTTAATTTTACCTCAGTATTTGATCAGTATTTTATCTCAGTGTTTGATCAGTATTTTACCTCAATATTTGGTCATTATTTCATCTCAATTTTTTTTCTAGTTTGTCAGTATTTTACCTCAGTATTTGGTCAGTATTTTACCTCAGTGTTTTGTCAGTATTTTACCGCAGTGTTTTGTCAGTATTTTACCTCAGTGTTTGGTATTTTATCTCAGTGTTTGGTCAGTATTTTACCTCAATTTTTGGTCAGTTTTTTACCCCAGTATTTGGTCAGTATTTTACCTCAGTGTTTGGTTGGTATTTTATCTCAGTGTTTGATCGGTATTTTACCTCAGTGTTTGGTCAGTATTTTAACACAGTATTTGGTCAGTATTTTTCCTCAGTGCTTGGTCAGTATTTTACCACAGTGTTTGGTCAGTATTTTATCTCAGTGTTTGATCAGTGTTTTACCTCAATATTTGATCATTATTTTATCTTAGTATTTGGTCAGTATTTTACCTTAGTGTATGGTTGGTATTTTACCTCAGTGTTTGATCAATATTTTACCTCAGTATTTAATTAGTATTTTACCTTAGTGTATGGTTGGTATTTTACCTCAGTGTTTGATCAATATTTTACCTCAGTATTTAATCAGTATTTTACCTCAGTGTTTTAGTATTTTATCTCAGTATTTGGTCAGTATTTTATCTCAGTGTTTGATCAGTAATTCCCCCAACACTGTATACAGCTGTACGCTACAGATAGAGTACACTTTTTCTGCCTTTCATATTCTGCTGTTATCCAAACTGGGTCTGTGGCCGTCTCTGTGACTCCTGAAATATATACGGAGATTTACAATTCCCCCAACACTGTATACAGGTGTACGCTACAGATAGAGTACACTTTTTCTGCCTTTTGATATTCTGGTGTTAGCCTGACTGGGCCTGTGACCGTGTGTCTTGCTGCTAAAATAAATACGGAGATTTAAAATTCCACCAACACTCTATACAGCTGTACGCTACTGAGACATTACACTTTTCCTGGTTTTGATATTCTGGTGTTAGCCAGACTGGGCATGTGACCGTGTGTCTTACTGCTAAAATAAATACGAGATTTAAAATTCCCCCAACACTGTATACAGCTGTACGCTACTGAGACAGTACACTTTTCCTGATTTTGATATTCTGGTGTTAGCCAGCCTGGGCCTGTGACCGTGTGTCTTACTACTAAAATAAATACGGAGATTTAAAATTTCCCAACACTCTATACAGCTGTACGCTACTGAGACAGTACACTTTTACAGATTTTGATATTCTGGTGTTAGCCAGCCTGGGCCTGTGACCGTGTGTCTTATTGCTGAAGTATATACGGAGATTTAAAATTCCCCCAACACTGTATACAGCTGTATGCTTCGGATACTGTACACTTTTTTGTTTTTTATATTCTAGGGTAATCCATACTGAGCCTGCGAGAGTCTGTGTCTGTTACTCCGCAAATATATCCGGAGATGAAAATTTTTCACCTTCACCTTATACAGCTGTATGCTTCTGATACTGTATCATATATCTGCTGTTATTTTGAGTACATTTACACAAACATGAGGAAGTATGGTGGAAGAGGTCGCAAACGTGGTCGTGGGGAGGCCACCTGGTACTGATGGTGGTGGTGATGGTGCATCTGCTGGTAGTGCCAAAAGCACAATAGCACCTAAGGCAGGAGGTATTGAGCCTGCCTCATCGTCTGGCTCCGAAGGCCTGGAAGGCTCCCTTTTCTTGAAGTAGGTAAACAGCTTTTAAAGCGGGAGCATCATGAACAGGATTTGGCTTACATTGCCAAAACAGCCTCCAGCTCTATCGCCTCCTCTTCTGAAGTTTCAAAAGCTGCAAGCACTGAGTCGTCAGTGCAGGCTTCTGGTCAGGACCAACCCCTTTCCTTGTGTCCTTCACCCCCACCAGAAGTGAAGGATACGGCAGCCCACACTTCAGATTACTCCATGGAGCTCCTTTCACATACCATGCCTGGGTTATCAAGTGAAATCCTGAATTCCCCAGTCCAAGATGAATCTGACATGTAGTGCACTGATGCACAGCCACTGCTAGAGATGATTGTGCTGGCACATTCAACCACAGCACTACATTGCCCTCGCAGTCTACTGAGACAAAATGTGACCCTGATGAAACTCAGGTGCCCCTTCCCGCATACTCTACCACCTTACATGGTGACAGAGAGGAAGGTGCAGATGAAATTGAAGAGGAGGTGATGAATGACCCAGTTGTTGACCCGGATTGGCATCTAGTGGTGGAAGAGGGTGCCACTGGCACTAGC
The DNA here is from genome assembly GCA_033576555.1 of Oophaga sylvatica. Taxonomy (NCBI): domain Eukaryota; kingdom Metazoa; phylum Chordata; class Amphibia; order Anura; family Dendrobatidae; genus Oophaga; species Oophaga sylvatica. The sequence goes on along the minus strand of JARQOD010003952.1, from coordinate 7,888 downwards.
TCAGAAGAGGAGAAGGATCCGCAGCAGGTATCGACATCGCAGCTGGGGTTATCTGGCAGGCCCGTATCACTCAAAAAAGGTGTTAAAAAAACAAAAAGAGTTGCAGGAAAGCTTGTCCAGACAGTCAAATTAGCACAGCATGCAAGGCCTAAAATTTATACCATAGTAGGAAGAGTCCAGTGTGGCACTTTTTTGACCAAAATCCTAGTGATGAGGCAAAGGTTATCTGTAAAAAGTGCCTAGGAACCTTTAGTCGAGGGAAAAATCTCAAAAATTTGAATACCAGTTGCATGCTTAGACATTTACTGAACATGCACATGCAAGCGTGGACGGACTACAAAAACTCAGGTAGCACACGTGCACCGGCTCCAACTGAAGTTAGCCAGCAATGCTCCATCGCTTCCCCCACTGTAAGCCCACCGGTTGGCACACCACCAGCAAATGTTGAGGTGTTGTCGCAAGGCCAAGGCAGTCAGGGAATCACAATGTTTTTGCAATGATTGACTGCATCTAGGCCATCACCACCACCACCATCACCATCACCAACCCCCTCTCAGTCTGTCATGTCCACCGATATTTCCACCAGATGCAGCTCTCAAGTCAAGCTCACCCTACCAGACAATCTGAGTAGGAAAAGAAAGTACTCAGCCTCTCATCCGTGTTCACTGGGTTTAAACACCTGCATTGCAAAACTGATCTCATTAGAGATGATGCCCTTCCGTTTGGTTGAAAGCGCAGCGTTCAGAGAACTCATGACCTATGCTGTCCCACGCTATGACCTACCCAGTCGCCACTTTGTCATGGAAATATATATGTATTCCACATATTCAATGTATATTCATATATATGCATTTACAGTTAGATAGATCTCACTTGCTAAAAATCCTGTGCTCACACATATCTATGAAATAGCTGATGCTAGCTATAATCAGTCGTTTAAGACGACTCTGGCCTTCATAAGTCAGGCTATAGCTCATAGGGACTTTTTTTACACAAGGACACAGAAACTGGAAACAAGAACAGAAAGTCTTAATAGATATCTATTGTTTTCTTTTCACGCAGGAAAGCTGGGGCAAAGAACAAATAAACAATAAATCTGCAACTTCAGCCCTTTTATCATAATTATCATACTTACACTAGAACAGCCAATAATCTAGCAGCTTTTAATTGTATGTTAATTGACTAACCAGCCCTTTTTGAAAACGTATAAAGGGTATGCCACACTAAACAACATCGCTAACGGGATAGCTAAAAAACGTCACTATTTAGCGATCCCGTTAGCGATGTTGATGTGTGCGGCATGCAGCAACGACGTGGCCCCTGCTGTGATCTCGTCCGTCGTCCTGATCGTTCCGGACCCTATTCTGATCGTCGGCGTCCCGCTGGGTAAGTATATTGTAGCATCGGCGTCCCGGCCCTCTGCCAGGCAGGGACGCCGTTTTCCCTTACCAGCGCTCTGCGTCCTCAGCGCCCCCAGCGTCCTCAGCGCCCCCAGCGTCCTCAGCACCCCCAGCATCCTCGGCGTCCTCATTCCGCCCTGCTGGGCCCGCGCGCTCCTTCCCTGCTGCTGGACTTAGGGCGCGCGCCCGCGCCCTCCCCCGCTCTTAAAGGAGCCGCGCGCATTTTCCAAATTAGTCTCCGGCCAATGCCGGAGGACTCCACCCTATATTAAGGGCTTCCTCCTTAATGGAGGTGCCCGAGCAATGTTGTTGTTGCACTGTATAACTCTGCTTCAGCCCTCAGCTCCTGTTTCCAGTTGCCTGCCTGTTACCCATCTGTTTGCTGTCTGCCATCTGACTGCAGCCCTCCCGGAGGTTCGGACATCACCTGCAGTGATCCCCGGCGATTACAGAGACTCTTGCCTGCTCACTTGGGAGCGATCATCTACCATCCGACTGCAGCTTTATCCGAAGGTTCGGACTTCATCAGCAGTGATCACCGGCTACTTCAGAGACTCTTGCCTGCTCACTTGGGAGCGATCATCTGCCATCCGACTGCAGCTTTATCCGAAGGTTCGGACATCTCCAGCAGTGATCACCGGCTACTCCAGAGACTCCTGCCTGCTCGCTTGGGAGCGATCATCTGCCATCAGACTGCAGCCTACCAGGAGGCTCCAACATCTCAGGTCGTATAAGCCTGTCTATCCAGAGACTGACCTGGTCACTTGCTGTGACAACCTGCCTGTCCAGAGACTGCCCCGGTCACTTGCTGTGACAACCTGCCTGTCCAGAGACTGCCCCGGTCACTTGCTGTGACAACCTGCCTGCCCAGAGACTGCCCCGGTCACTTGCTGTGACAACCTGCCTGCCCAGAGACTGCCCTGGTCACTTGCCTGACAACCTGCTTACCCAGAGACTGCCCTGGTCACTTGCCGTGACAACCTGCCTACCCAGAGACTGCCCTGGTCACTTCCCGTGAATTCCTGCCCGTATTCCCCGGGCGCCACCTGCTCTCTTACAAGTATACTGTCTTGTATAATAAAGCTCAGTGGTTTCACCTACCAGACCCGTTACAGTTTGCTCGGGCCATGGAACCCGGTGGCACCCAAACCCCTTCACTCCCGGAATTGTGTCATGAACTATCTCGCCAGAGGTCGCAAGAGGATGCCATCCTGGGTCACCTGCGGAACGTCAATTCCCGCCTGGACACTCTGAATTCATCACCAGCCACCACCGCTGGAGCCATGACTCATAATCCGGCAGCCTCGCTGCTTCCCAATTCCGTGGTTTCCATTCCCGGACCCCGACTTTCAGCTCCTCCTAGGTTTGGAGGCGACCCTGCTCTGGCTCGTGGTTTTATTAACCAGTGCACCCTGCATTTCGAACTCCTGGCACACCAGTTTAACTCTGACCGGGCCAAAATTGCCTTCATCATGTCCCATCTCACCGGAGAGGCTCTGGCCTGGCTTAATCCTCTCTGGGAGAGAGAAGATCCTCTGGTATCTGACCTGCCTGCCTTTCTCTCGGCCTTCCGGAAGGTATTCGACGAACCTGGACGGAAGACCTCCTCTGCATCATCTCTGTTGCGTCTCCGTCAGGAGAGTCTCACCGTTGGTCAATATGCCATACGGTTCCGTACTCTAGCCTCAGAGTTGGCTTGGGACAATAACGCCCTGATTTCGGTCTTCTGGGAGGGTCTGTCCGGCCATATTAAAGATGAACTTGCCGGTCGGGACATTCCAACCTCCCTTGATGATTTAATAAATCTTGCCAATCGAATTGATCTACGGTTCCAGGAACGTGCCAAAGAGGTCACCCGTGAGAGAGGTTTTCCTCGTCTTGCACCCTCGTTTCAGAGACCTATAACCCCTTCCGTTTCTCCCCAGATGCACACTGCTGAGCCTATGCAGGTCGACCAGACCAAGATGGTCAAAGCCCGTCAGGACTCACGCCGTGCCGAGAGGAGTTGCTTCTACTGTGGCAGTAAGGAGCACTGGATCCGTACCTGTCCGGAGAGGTCGGGAAACGCCTGTGTCTAGGTTCGCTCGGAGAGGTCCACCTAGACCAGAATAAATCCTCTTCATCTCTGCTGCTGTCTGTCTCTATTCTCATCGGTAAGAACCGTCACTTCGAACTGGCCCAACTTGATTCTGGAGCAGCTGGGAATCTTGTTTCACAGGCTCTAGTAGAGAAGTATCGCATTCCCACCAAACCTCTGGTTGAACCAGTATCTGTTGCTGCTGTGGATGGGGGTCTCCTACCTCGTCCCATCCAACTTATCACTGAAGCCATAACCCTGCAGGTGGGAATGTTGCATCTGAAGCATCTCGTTTCATGTTTTACCTGGACTCTCTCATGCTTTCTTACTAGGTCTGCCTTGGCTCCAAAAACATGCACCCGTGCTCGACTGGCAGAATGGAGAGATTCTTCGCTGGGGACAGGACTGTCATAAAACGTGTCTGGTGCCTGTCCATCCCGTCCGTTCTTCTCCTACACCTGCTAATCTACCTGGACTCCCGATTCCATATTGGTCATTCGCGGATGTCTTTAATAAAAAGGAAGCAGAGACATTACCCCCGCATAGACCATATGATTGCCCGATCGACCTGCTACCCGGTACTACGCCTCCCCGTGGGCGTATTTACCCATTGTCCGCTGCAGAGACCAGGTCGATGTCAGAATATATCGAGGAGAATTTAGCGAAAGGATTCATCCGTAAATCTACCTCCCCGCGGGAGCAGGTTTCTTTTTTGTAAAAAAGAAAGACGGATCTCTCCGTCCCTGTATTGACTACAGAGGCCTAAATTTGATCACAGTGAAGAATAAGTACCCTCTTCCGCTCATTCCGGAGTTGTTTGATCGTCTTAGAGGGGCTAGAGTCTTCACTAAACTGGATCTTCGTGGAGCATACAACCTGGTTCGTATCCGTCGAGGAGATGAATGGAAGACGGCATTCAACACCCGGGATGGCCACTACGAGTATCTGGTTATGCCCTTTGGTCTCTGTAATGCTCCAGCAGTCTTTCAAGAGTTGGTCAATGACATCTTCCGGGACCTCCTCTACTCCTGCGTTGTGGTGTACCTTGACGACATCTTGGTCTTCTCTCCGGATCTCCAGTCTCACCGGAGGGATGTTCGTCAGGTTCTGCTCAGGCTCAGGCAGAATCACCTCTTCGCCAAATATGAGAAGTGCCTCTTTGAGCAGACCTCGCTTCCGTTTCTGGGCTACATTATCTCTCAGACAGGCCTACGAATGGATCCGGAGAAACTGTCTGCCATCGAGAAGTGGCCCCGACCAGAGGGGTTGAAGGCCATTCAGCGGTTCCTGGGATTCGCTAACTATTACCGTCTCTTCATACCGCACTTCTCTTCCAGGACTGCTCCAATCTCAGCGCTCACCCGCAAGGATGCTAACCCCAAACAGTGGACGCCCGAAGCAGAGGAGGCCTTTCTTTCCTTGAAACAAGCCTTCTCTTCCGCTCCAGTGCTGCATCGCCCGGACGGCAACAAGCAGTTCTTCCTGGAGGTGGACGCTTCCTCTGCTGGAGCTGGAGCGGTACTTACTCAAAAATCTTCATCCGGGAAGATGGTTTCCTGTGGTTTCTTCTCCAAACTCTTCTCCTCCTCCGAGCGCAACTACTCCATAGGAGATCGAGAGTTATTGGCCATTAAATTGGCATTGGAGGAGTGGCGTTACCTACTCGAGGGGGCTCTTCATCCGGTAATCATCTACACGGACCACAAAAATCTGTCTTACCTTCAGCATGCTCAGAGACTTAACCCTCGCCAAGCCCGGTGGTCCTTGTTTTTTGCCCGTTTTGATTTTCTCTTGCATTTTCGCCCGGCTGACAAAAACATCAAGGCGGATGCCTTGTCCCAGTCCTTCCTGGTGTCGGATCTCGAAGATGAGCCTAAACATATCATCGATCCCGCCAGAGTGATGCAGGTGGCTCCCGTGAGTCTAAACCGTCTCCCTCCTGGTAAGACGTTCATATCAGAGACTGATCGGAAGAGAACTCTACATTGGGGTCATTCGTCTAAACTCGCTGGCCACGCTGGTCAGAAAAAGACCCTCCAACTCATTACCCGGCATTATTGGTGGCCTACCCTGCACAAAGACGTAATAGACTTTGTTTCTGCCTGTGTCTCCTGTGCCCGCAACAAAGTTCCGAGTCACCTGCCTGCCGGCCGTCTTCTTCCGCTTCCTGTACCCGCTGCTCCTGGCAACATATAGCCATGGACTTCATTACGGATCTGCCCGTCTCTGCCGGTTGTACGGTCATTTGGGTGGTCGCTGACCGCTTTTCCAAGATGGCTCACTTCATTCCTCTGCCAGGTCTTCCGTCTGCACCCGAGTTGGCTAAAGACTTTATCCGCCACATCTTCCGTCTCCATGGTCTGCCTCGTCACATTGTGTCGGATCGTGGGGTACAGTTCACTTCACGTTTCTGGAGAGCTACTTGTAAGTTACTAGACGTCACCTTGGATTTCTCCTCCGCTTACCACCCACAGTCCAATGGACAAGTTGAGCGAATAAATCAGAATCTGACCAGCTATCTCCGACACTTCGTTAATGCTCATCATTCTGATTGGGTGGAGCTCCTGCCTTGGGCCGAATTTCTTTACAATAATCACGAGAGCGAATCGTCCACCAAGTCTCCGTTTTTTATAGTCTTCGGTCAGCACCCTCGGATTCCTGTCCCCGTTTCCATCTCTGTGGACAATCCAGCTGCGGAATCTCTGGTTAGAGAATTCTCCTCCATCTGGGAGAGTACCCGGTCCGCACTCATTCAGTCATCCGAGCGCATGAAAAGACATGCTGACAAGAAACGTCTGGATCCTCCTCAATTCCGTCCTGGGGACAAAGTCTGGCTTTCGTCCAAATATGTTCGGCTCAAAATTCCTTCCTACAAGTTAGGTTCCTCGGTTTATCGGTCCTTTTGAGGTCATCAGGCAGATCAACCCAGTGTCCTATAAACTGAAACTCCCGGCCAATTTGCGAATTCCTAACTCTTTTCATGTGTCTCTCCTCAAACCCGTGGTACTTAACTCTTTTTTCAAGTCTACAGGTACACCTCCCGCTCCAGTGTCTGCTGATGATGAATTTGAGGTAGAGAACATTCTGGCCACAAAAAGGGTAGGAAGAAAGACTTATTTTTTGGTGGATTGGAAGGGGTTTGGTCCTGAGGAGAGAACGTGGGAGCCTCGGGAGAACATCCATGCCCCTCTCATCCTAGCTAAATTTCTTTCTGGCCTAAAGAGGGGGGGGCCTAGAGGGGGGGGTACTGTAGCATCGGCGTCCCGGCCCTGTGCCAGGCAGGGACGCCGTTTCCCTTACCAGTCTCTGCGTCCTCAGCGCCCCCAGCGTCCTCAGCGCCCCAGCGTCCTCAGCACCCCCAGCATCCTCGGCGTCCTCATTCCGCCCTGCTGGGCCCGCGCGCTCCTTCCCTGCTGCTGGACTTAGGGCGCGCGCCCGCGCCCTCCCCCGCTCTTAAAGGAGCCGCGCGCATTTTCCAAATTAGTCTCCGGCCAATGCCGGAGGACTCCACCCTATATTAAGGGCTTCCTCCTTAATGGAGGTGCCCGAGCAATGTTGTTGTTGCACTGTATAACTCTGCTTCAGCCCTCAGCTCCTGTTTCCAGTTGCCTGCCTGTTACCCGTCTGTTTGCTGTCTGCCATCTGACTGCAGCCCTCCCCGGAGGTTCGGACATCACCTGCAGTGATCCCGGCGATTACAGAGACTCTTGCCTGCTCACTTGGGAGCGATCATCTGCCATCCGACTGCAGCTTTATCCGAAGGTTCGGACTTCATCAGCAGTGATCACCGGCTACTTCAGAGACTCTTGCCTGCTCACTTGGGAGCGATCATCTGCCATCCGACTGCAGCTTTATCCGAAGGTTCGGACATCTCCAGCAGTGATCACCGGCTACTCCAGAGACTCCTGCCTGCTCGCTTGGGAGCGATCATCTGCCATCAGACTGCAGCCTACCAGGAGGCTCCAACATCTCAGGTCGTATAAGCCTGTCTATCCAGAGACTGCCCTGGTCACTTGCTGTGACAACCTGCCTGTCCAGAGACTGCCCCGGTCACTTGCTGTGACAACCTGCCTGTCCAGAGACTGCCCCGGTCACTTGCTGTGACAACCTGCCTGCCCAGAGACTGCCCCGGTCACTTGCTGTGACAACCTGCCTGCCCAGAGACTGCCCTGGTCACTTGCCGTGACAACCTGCCTACCCAGAGACTGCCCTGGTCACTTGCCGTGACAACCTGCCTACCCAGAGACTGCCCTGGTCACTTCCCGTGAATTCCTGTCCGTATTCCCCGGGCGCCACCTGCTCTCTTACAAGTATACTGTCTTGTATAATAAAGCTCAGTGGTTTCACCTACCAGACCCGTTACATATATATCGCTGAGTGTGGCACCTTTTTTAGCGATTTAGCGGTACTT
>JARQOD010003951.1:0-59489 GCA_033576555.1 Oophaga sylvatica | reverse complement strand
TTGAAGAAAATTCATGGTGAGTAGATTGACAACACGTAAAGCACTCACCCAAATTCAAATAAAAGTTAGTGCCTTTGTTTTGCCTACCAAGGGCGTACCATCCATTGTAACCCCAGTGTCGGGTGTAAGTTACCAAGTCTCCTGGCAACAGGTCCCTCCCCGGGTGTCCTTCTGGGAGGTGAGCCTCCACGTCCCGCCGGGTTACAAAAACTTCTAAATAAAGTCCAGGCTCCTGGATGAAGCCCCAACCACCTTTCAATTTAAAGCTCCGTACTGCCCCCTTACGCCGCGGCTCCCACAGGGTTCCTTTGTCTTTTCTCATCCGGTCCTTATCTGCCCGGTCCTTCTCCAGGTAACGTTGCCGAAGTTTTTGGATTCTCGCTGCTCCCTTTGTCGCTCTGCTTCCAGCTCCCAACATCTCCACTCTTCCTCCTGACGCCGGTTGTAATTCTCCACCAGCTGCTCCATGTCTCCACCATCAAATTCCAGCTTACCATGTCCGGTTTGCGGCAGCTCTCCTGGCGCCCCCCAGTACTGGCGGCGCTCACCTGTGGCGGAAGCAGCCGGCTCTGGAACAGATGACAGTCGGGGCTCCGGTACAGACAGGTAGACCTCTGGTGCCTGTGCGGCCTCCTCCATGAGGACGGGTGTCGCTTCTTCTGTCTCAGCGATGGGGGCAGACAGTGGGATCTGGGGTGCTGCCGGTGCAGAGTTTTTGGCAGGAACGGGTGCCTCCACTGCGACAACGTCAACCGGATCACATTGCAAGGGCTGGGATGCCCGCACGGACTCCTCTACTAGAACAGGTGCCTCACCATCCGGTACAGACACTTCAGGTAAGAGGGATTGGCGCCGCTCCAAGTTTAGTTTTAGGGCACGCCAGCTGGCTTCCATCCTGGTGACCTCCTCCCGGTGCCGGGCCAGGCCTCTTAGGGTATCCTCCGCTTCTTGCAGCATAGGAGGGTTTCCAGGCCGGGTGCCCAACGGTGGTTCCGTGGTGATCGGTCGCTTCCGTGGGGGGAGAGCTCTGACTGCTCCATCCCTTCACACTTCTGCTCGTGTCCATTAGCCATCTCTGCCAAGTCACATGTGTCATTAGCATCTGGAGAGGGCCCCTCTTTTGTAGTGAGGCGGGACCTTCGTGTTAGTTTCCGCACACTGAGGAGGATGAGGAGGCGGAACTCCAGAGCTGTGGGGCACGATCTTACATTGCAGTACCATTTAAAGTGGTCGGCCATCGTTTTCGCGCCACTGAGTGAGTGTACACCCACGAAGAGCACCCCCTTCTTCTTCACCAGTGCCTCGTCGTGACGCAGATATGGCGGAAAAATGGCAAATACATTCTCTGATGATTTTAGCAATTTTCAAGCACAAAAACAGTTCAATTCAGGCACACAGGACTCGCTTATAGCGAGCTACAGAATCCTGTTCGTGACGCCCAAGTTGAGTCGCACAGAGCCAGAGGTTTTGGGGGTACTCGGCACCGAGCCCGTCGACTTCTATGGGGTAAGTCACGGCTTTACCCAGCAATTGAATCAGAGTCTATTTTACTATGTAGAAGTGTATAAACTATAAATATATGTATATATATATGTCACAATGACATGTATATATATATATATATGTATTCTATGTGTGTATATTTTGTGATTATAACGACAGAAAGGGTTTTTTTTGTTGCGATATTTTGTTCCCATAGACTTACATTGGACTTCCGGTATCGGAATCGGATATCGACGATATTTAGTGATATCGGTGATACCATTCCGATCCGATATTTTTAGATATCGAGCAGTATCGCTCAACACTAGGTATAGGGGAAAATATGTGTAAGTGGGTTAAGAACTGGCTCATGGATAGGAAACAAAGGGTGGTTATTAATGGAGCACACTCGGACTGGGTCACGGTTAGCAGTGGGGTACCACAGGGGTCAGTATTGGGGCCGCTTCTCTTTAACATATTTATTAATGACCTTGTAGGGGGCATACAGAGTAGTATTTCAATATTTGCAGATGACACTAAACTCTGCAGGGTAATAAATACAGAGGAGGATAATTTTATATTACAGGAGGATTTATGTAAACTAGAAGCTTGGGCTGATAAATGGCAAATGAGCTTTAATGGGGATAAATGTAAGGTCATGCACTTGGGTAGAACAAATAAGATGTATAATTATGTGCTTAATTGTAAAACACTGGGCAAAACTGTCACTGAAAAAGACTTGGGTGTATGGGTGGACGACAAACTCACATTTAGTGGCCAATGTCAGGCAGCTGCTGCCAAGGCAAATAAAATAATGGGATGCATTAGACGAGGCATAGATGCTCATGAGGAGAACATAATTTTACCTCTATACAAGTCACTGGTGCGACCACACTTAGAATACTGTGTGCAGTTCTGGTCTCCGGTGTATAAGAAAGACATAGCTGAACTGGAGCGGGTGCAGAGAAGAGCGACCAAGGTTATTAGAGAACTGGGGGGTCTGCAATACCAAGACAGGTTAATACACTTGGGGTTATTTAGTGTAACGGGTCAGGGAGGCGGAACCTCTGAGCTTTATTATACAAGGAGGCTTTCCTTGTAAAGGAGCGGGTGGCTCCCGGGGAGACGGACAGGAAGTCACGGCAAGTGACAGGGACAGTCTTTGGACAGACGGGAAGGAGGTCACGGCAAGTGACCGGGGCAGTCTCTGGATATACAGACAGGTAGTCACGGCAAGTGACCGGGGCAGTCTCTGGATAGAGAGGCAGGTAGTCACGGCAAGTGACCGGGGCAGTCTCTGGATAGACAGGCAGGCAGTCACAGCAAGTGACCGGGGCAGTCTCTGGATAGACAGGCAGGTAGTCACGGCAAGTGACCGGGGCAGTCTCTGGATAGACAGGCAGGTAGTCACGGCAAGTGACCGGGGCAGTCTCTGGATAGACAGGCAGGTAGTCACGGCAAGTGACCGGGGCAGTCTCTGGATGGACAGGTATATACGACCTGAGATGGTGGAGCCTCCCGGTAGGCTAGCAGGCAGATGACAGATGAACGCCCCCAAGTGAGCAGGCGAGAGTCTCTGGAATAGACGATGGTCACCGCATGTGACGTCCGAACCTCCGGGTAGGTCTGCAGGCAGATGGCAGATGAACGCCCCCAAGTGAGCAGGCGAGAGTCTCTGGAATAGACGATGGTCACCACCGGTGACGGCCGAACCTCCAGGTAGGCTTGCGGACAGGTAGCAGACAGCAAACTGGCAGGAGACAGGCAGGTAACTGGTAACGGAACCTGAGGGCTGAAGCAGAGTAAACAGTGCAACAACATTGCTCGGGCACCTCCATTAAGGAGGGAGTACTTTATATAGGGTGGAGTCTTCCGGCATTGGCCGGGGACCTTTTTTGAAAGATGCGCACGGCCCCTTTAAGAGCGGGGGAGCGCGCGGGCGCGCGCCCTAAGTCCAGCAGCAGGGAAGGAGCGCGCGACCCCAGCAGGGCGGAAGGAGGACGCCGAGCGTGGGTAAGGGGGGCGACGTCCCTGCCTGGCAGAGAACGCTGGCGCAGGGGAACAGCGTCCCTGCCTGGCAGAGGGCAGGGACGCCGGCGCTACATTTAGTTTGGAAAAACGAAGGCTTAGGGTGATCTTATTACAATGTACAAATATATGAGGGGGCAGTACAAAGACCTTTCTAATGATCTTTTTACTCTTAGACCTGTGACGGGGACGAGGGGGCATCCTCTACGTCTGGAGGAAAGAAGGTTTAGCCATAATCACAGATGCAGATTCTTTACTGTAAGAGCAGTGAGACTATGGAACTCTCTGCCGTCTAATGTTGTAATGAGTGATTCCTTACTAAAATTTAAGAGGGGACTGGATGCCTTTCTTGAAAAGTATAATATTACAGGCTATATTCACTAGTTTCCTAGATACAGTGTTGATCCAGGGAGCTAGTCTGATTGCCGTATGTGGAGTCGGGAAGGAATTTTTTTCCCCAATGTGAAGCTTACTGTTTGCCACTTGGGTTTTTTTTGCCTTCCTCTGGATCAACATGTTAGGGCAGGTTAGGATAGGATATGGGTTGAACTAGATGGACTTAAAGTCTTCCTTCAACCTTAATAACTATGTTACTATGTTACTATGTTACTATGACGTTACTGGAACCCGGACGGGTATCAGATGGAACAAGAGACAATGGAAGTAACGAGGACCAGCTGACTGTGCTGGAACCCGGAGGGGCAGCAGAAGGAAAAGAGGCAATGTCACAACCGAGTACCAGCTGACGTTACTGTGACACGGTTACTAAGCAGGAGGTACCTGTGCTCCAAAGCACTACCAAGGACCAGCAGACGTTGCTGGAACTCGTATACGGAGATGGAGGCACCTAGGCCAAAGGCACTGGGGAGAACCAGTTGACGGTACTGGACCCGGACGGGTAGCAGAAGGAAAAGAGGCAATGTCACAACCGAGTACCAGCTGACGTTACTGTGACACGGTTACTAAGCAGGAGGTACCTGTGCTCCAAAGCACTACCAAGGACCAGCAGACATTGCTGGAACTCGTATACGGAGATGGAGGCACCTAGGCCAAAGGCACTGGGGAGAACCAGTTGACGGTACTGGACCCCGGACGGGTAGCAGAAGGAAAAGAGGCAATGTCACAACTGAGTACCAGCTGACGTTACTGTGACACGGTTACTAAGCAGGAGGTACCTGTGCTCCAAAGCACTACCAAGGACCAGCAGACGTTGCTGGAACTCGTATACGGAGATGGAGGCACCTAGGCCAAAGGCACTGGGGAGAACCAGTTGACGGTACTGGACCCCGGACGGGTAGCAGAAGGAAAAGAGGCAATGTCACAACCGAGTACCAGCTGACGTTACTGTGACACGGTTACTAAGCAGGAGGTACCTGTGCTCCAAAGCACTACCAAGGACCAGCAGACGTTGCTGGAACTTGTATACGGAGATGGAGGCACCTAGGCCAAAGGCACTGGGGAGAACCAGTTGACGGTACTGGACCCCGGACGGGTAGCAGAAGGAAAAGAGGCAATGTCACAACCGAGTACCAGCTGATGTTACTGTGACACGGTTACTAAGCAGGAGGTACCTGTGCTCCAAAGCACTACCAAGGACCAGCAGACGTTGCTGGAACTCGTATACGGAGATGAAGGCACCTAGGCCAAAGGCACTGGGGAGAACCAGTTGATGGTACTGGACCCCGGATGGGTAGCAGAAGGAAAAGAGGCAATGTCACAACCGAGTACCAGCTGACGTTACTGTGACACGGTTACTAAGCAGGAGGTACCTGTGCTCCAAAGCACTACCAAGGACCAGCAGACGTTGCTGGAACTCGTATACGGAGATGGAGGCACCTAGGCCAAAGGCACTGGGGAGAACCAGTTGACGGTACTGGACCCCGGACGGGTAGCAGAAGGAAAAGAGGCAATGTCACAACCGAGTACCAGCTGACGTTACTGTGACACGGTTACTAAGCAGGAGGTACCTGTGCTCCAAAGCACTACCAAGGACCAGCAGACGTTGCTGGAACTCGTATACGGAGATGGAGGCACCTAGGCCAAAGGCACTGGGGAGAACCAGTTGACGGTACTGGACCCCGGACGGGTAGCAGAAGGAAAAGAGGCAATGTCACAACCGAGTACCAGCTGACGTTACTGTGACACGGTTACTAAGCAGGAGGTACCTGTGCTCCAAAGCACTACCAAGGACCAGCAGACGTTGCTGGAACTCGTATACGGAGATGGAGGCACCTAGGCCAAAGGCACTGGGGAGAACCAGTTGACGGTACTGGACCCCGGACGGGTAGCAGAAGGAAAAGAGGCAATGTCACAACCGAGTACCAGCTGACGTTACTGTGACACGGTTACTAAGCAGGAGGTACCTGTGCTCCAAAGCACTATCAAGGACCAGCAGACGTTGCTGGAACTTGTATACGGAGATGGAGGCACCTAGGCCAAAGGCACTGGGGAGAACCAGTTGACGGTACTGGACCCCGGACGGGTAGCAGAAGGAAAAGAGGCAATGTCACAACCGAGTACCAGCTGACGTTACTGTGACACGGTTACTAAGCAGGAGGTACCTGTGCTCCAAAGCACTACCAAGGACCAGCAGACGTTGCTGGAACTCGTATACGGAGATGGAGGCACCTAGGCCAAAGGCACTGGGAGAACCAGTTGACGGTACTGGACCCCGGACGGGTAGCAGAAGGAAAAGAGGCAATGTCACAACCGAGTACCAGCTGACGTTACTGTGACACGGTTACTAAGCAGGAGGTACCTGTGCTCCAAAGCACTACCAAGGACCAGCAGACGTTGCTGGAACTCGTATACGGAGATGGAGGCACCTAGGCCAAAGGCACTGGGGAGAACCAGTTGACGGTACTGGACCCCGGACGGGTAGCAGAACGCACCCATGAAAATGTAAGTTGACAGGACGCAAGCCGTCCGCAGTTACCGAATCACACAGTCCTACAGTGGGTGCTTGTCCTATTGTCACAATGGAAACAGCCTTTATTTACATATCCCACAGCACACATAGGAATCACCTAAACTGCAGGCACCATAGAGTCGGCTAACCCGAATGCAACACGACAGCACAACTTATTGGAGGATAATTGACGTTCACACTGCCAGGAAACAGCTGTCGTGCTGTAACCAGGCTGGCCAGGAGTCAGTACCCCTGCCAATTACTTACGAGCAACAAATGGCGGTGTTGTAGCCCAGGGAGTAGAGTTCAGGTGGTAGAAAGATGAACATAACAGGAGACATGGAAAACGTTGCCAAACAGTTATTTAATCTGAAAACGGACAGGCAAATTCAGGTGAGATCTATGCCTTGTTCATTTTCAGAAAAGTAAGCCGGTCTACATTCTCTGAGGATAGTCGCATGCGACGGTCTGTTAGTACACCACCTGCAGCACTAAAGACGCGCTCAGATAATACACTGGCAGCAGGGCAAGCCAGCACCTCCAATGCATACTGGCTAAGCTCTGGCCATGTATCCAACTTAGAGACCCAAAATTTGAAAGGGGAAGAGGCATCTGGGAGTACACTTAGAGGGAAAGACAAGTAGTCTGTCACCATCTTACGGAAACGTTGCTTCCTGGTGACTGGAGCCGTCTCGGATGGTGTAGACCTTGCTGGCGCTGTCACAAAACTTCGCCACATTTGTAACATACAGCTCTTGCCCTGTGCAGAGGCGCTGCTTGTGCTCCCTCTTGTTGTAGAGGTGTCTACACTGCCTCGACGCACAGAGCTGCTTTGTAAAGCAGTAGCAGCAGCAGCTCTCTCGGCTGGAATGTACAACAGTATGGATTGCACCAGTGTGTCTTGGTACTCCCGCTTATTACGGTCCCGGTTCCCCGGTGTGATGAGGGTTTGTAAGTTGTCCCGGTAGCGAGGGTCTAGGAGGGTGTACACCCAATAATCTGACGTGGTGAGAATGTGGGCGATGCGGCGGTCGTTTCTCAGGCACTGAAGCATGAAATCAACCATGTGCTGCAGACTCCCAACTGGCCAACAAAAGCTGTCCTCTGGAAGAGGCGTCATCTCTGCCTCCTCTGCATCACCCCACCTTCGCTCTACATACTGACTAGAGCGTTGTGTACCTCCCTCTGTAGGGATTTCTTCCTCCTCCATTGACTCCTCCTCCTCCTCATCCTCCTCACAAAGTGAGCCCTGCCCAGTCCTTTGTGAGGAACCACGTTGCGCTGACTGTCCTGAAGGTAATTGAATTTGTGACTCCTCATCCTCCACCTCTTCCAAAACCTCTTCCTTTAGTGCTTTCAGTGATTTCTGAAGCAGGCAGATAAGGGGGACAGTCATGATGACTAGTGCATCATCTGCACTCGCCATCCGCGTTGAGACATCAAACGCACGCAAAACGTCGCAGATGTCCTTCATAGAGGTCCACTCAGTAGTGGTGAAGTGTGGACGGTGCAAAGAGCGACTTGATTGCGCCTGATGCAGCTGATACTCCATTACTGCTGTCTGCTGCTCACACAACCGCTTCAACATATGTAACGTGGAATTCCACCTGGTGGGTACGTCACATATGATGCGATGTTCAGGAAGGCGAAATCGGCGTTGCAGAGCAGCAATGCGCAATCTGGCTATGCTGGAATGTCGCAAGTGAGCGCACTCTAGGCTGACCTTCTGCAGCAGTCCAGCAAGATCCGGATAGTCCCTCAAAAAACTCTGCACGACCAAGTTGAGCACATGTGCCAGACATGGTATGTGAGTAAGGTTGCCAAGGCCCAGAGCTGCCACCAGATTTCGGCCATTGTCACACACTACCAAGCCTGGCTGGAGATTCGCAGGCAAAAACCACACGTCGCTCTCCTGCTTGATGGCATTCCAGACCTCCTGCGCTGTGTGGCTTAGATTCCCCATTGAAATCATTTTCAGGACGGCCTGTTGACGTTTGGCCACGGCTGTGCTCATATCGGTCGCAACAGGTAAGCGTTCACGGGTCCATGTGGAGGTATACCGTGACGGCTCGTGCAGCGATGATTCTGAGGAACTGTAGTAGGAGGAGGAATCAATGTGTACAGACTGGATTCCTGCAATCCTTGGAGTTGGCAGAACACGTACAGCGCCACTGGCAAGATCTGTACCCGGCTCCACAACATTGACCCAATGGGCAGTGAGGGAAAGGTATCGTCCCTGGCCATGGGTACTGGTCCACGCATCGGTGGTCAGGTGGACCCTGCTACTGATGGCGTTTAGTAGCGCATGTTTAATGTTTCCCTCGACATGTTTTTGCAGAGCAGGGACGGCTTGCCTGCTGAAATAAAATCAGCTTGGCACATTATATTGTGGGACTGCCAATGCCATTAAGTTCCTGAAACTGTCAGTCTCCACCAGCCTGAATGACAGCATTTCAAGGGACAGGAGTTTTGCAATGCCAGCATTCAGAGCCTGTGCTCGTGGATGGTTTGCCGAGTATGGCCGTCTTTTATCCCATGCCTGTGGTACCGATGGCTGTTTTGTGGCCTGGGAGTGTGACGATGACTGTGAACTTGCTGCTGTGGGTGGAATAACAGTTTGTCTATGGACAACAGTGACCGAGGTTCTTCCATGGAGATCCTGTGAGGAAGCCGAACCAGGTGTGTGTGAGCTGGAGGTAGAGGCTCCAACACGACCTGAAGATGTAGGTGCTGCTGTAGGTTGGCCTACATCTCCAGTGTGTCTTTGTAACTCAGCTACGTGCTTTGTCCGTACATGTTTCCACATATTTGTGGTATTCAGGTTACTGATATTTTTACCTCTTTTAACTTTTTGCTTACACAGCTTGCATTTAACATAGCAAATATCATCTACAAGTCTGTCAAAAAAGGACCACACAGTGCAAGTCATGGGAGCGCCAATTTTGACATTTGTAAGAGAACTGCTCCCAACAGGTGCCAAACTGGAGGCTACAGGCAAGCGAGTCTGCAGCCTACCTCTCCCTCCTCTTTGTACCGTTGGGCCAATCTCTTCCTCAGAGCTGCTCCCACCACCTTCCTGTTGCTCACGCCATGTTGGGTCTCGGACTTCATCATCTCCACTACCCTCTTCCAACACCTGCTGCTGTTGGATGGTCTGGGCATCACCATGCTCCACAAAACCTGGCACCTGAGTCTCATCATCATCATGAGATGCGTTCTGCGGTGTGCTGTCCATCGGCACTGGCTCACCCGCCTCTTCAGATTGAGAGAGACACAGCTGTTGCGCATCACTGCATACTCCCTCTTCTTCAAATTGTAGAATGCTGCTTGCCTGTGCCCGTGTTTGCGAGCCAACAGATTCTGAGAACAGAAGCAGAGACTCAGCTGGCTCCTGTACAGAACTCTCTGACTGCCTGGGCAATTTGACAGGCGGTGAACAGACAGATGGTTGCTCAACAGTGTTGTGTTCCTGAGAGGAGGTGGAAGGAATTGAAGTCGATGCATTGGCTGCCATCCAACCAACAACGGCTTCAATTTGTTCTTCCCGCAGCAGGGGGGCACGCCGAGCTCCTACCAAAGTGCGCATAAAGGATCGCTCATGGGGAAAACTGGTGGATGCTGTGTCACTGAGGGCGGCAGCAGCCACAGAATCCCCACGTCCTCTCCCTGCTGAGACTCCACGGCCACGACCACGTGCCTTACTCACTGACTTCTTCATCTTGGTAGATTGATAAAGAAAGTCAGAAAAGTTATAAGGCCTAAGTGTGGTTATTACGCAGAGACTGAAGTGAACACTGAAACACAACTGTTCACAATCTGTGAAAGGCTACTCCTTTGTCTACTTCTATAGTGTTTGCAACCAATGTATTGGATACGGATGGAAGCGCGTCACACTAATAGATTATATTTATTTTAAATGGAATGGAGCAGAACCAATTGGAGAGAAATGACAAGGATGAGGCACTGAGACACGCTCAGCAGAGTACAAGCAGCAGTGCTTGAACAAGTAACTGGAGCGTGATGTGCACTCAAAAAATAAAAAACACAGACTGAAGTGAACACTGAAACACAACTGTTCACAATCTGTGAAAGGCTACTCCTTTGTCTACTTCTATAGTGTTTGCAACCAATGTATTGGGTACGGATGGAAGCGCGTCACACTAAAATTTAAATTGCATGGAGCAGCAAGAATTACACTGAAGAAAAAAAAAAGAGTCTGTGAGTGACACGTGCAGATGCCTACAGACAGCGTTGCATGCAGAGCAAACTGCAGCATCACCTGCACTCACACACACCTTGCAGAGCTGTTAAAACAACACTGCAGGCAAAAGGGAGCTTTACACAGCGGTTGGTGCTAGCCTGCCTAAAGCACAGTACACTAAATCGCAATCTCTAACTGTCCCTCAGAGTCAGCACAGCAGCGTTCTGTCCCTTACTGAATTCACAGCACAGTGACGCTAAAATGGCGGCGGCGCCTTTTATAGTGCATTCTGACATCATTTCAGCATCCAATCACAGCCCTGCCATTAGTTAACATGACCGCACCAGTACAGGATGTGCCCACACTTCTTAGGATTCCTCATTGGCTGACTAAAATCACATTGCCTCTCAAAGAATTATGGGAACTTCCTATTCCGGCATACGATATATGGAAAATATCGGAACTAAGTATCGAAAGTCCGATACAGCTAATATCGGCCGATACCCAATACTTGCGGTATCGTATCGCTCAACACTAATGTTAAGCAGTCTGTATATTATTATTATTATTATACATTTATATAGCGCCATTTATTCCATGGCGCTTTACATATGAAAAGGGGAAAAATATAGACAGGTACAATAAACATGTGCTGGACAAGGGACACACAAGTACAGAAGGAGAGAGGACCCTGCCTGCGAGCGCTCACAGACTGCAGGGATGGGTGAGAATACACTAGGAAAGGGTAGAGCTGGTCGTACGATGGTTCAGTACATTGAGGATCATTGCAGGTTGTAGGCTTGTCGGAACAGGTGGGTCTTCAGATTTTCTTGAAGGTCTCCGTTGTTGGTGAAAGTCTGATGTTTTGCGGCAGGGAGTTCCAGAGTATGGGGGAAGCCCGGGAGAAGTCTTGTATGCGTTTGTGGGAAGAAGAGATGAGGGGGGAGTCGAGAAGGAGATCTTGAGAGGATCGAAGGTTGCGTGTAGGTAGGTAGCGGGAGACCATGTCACAGATGTATGGAGGAGAAAGGTTGTGGATGGCTTTGTATGTCATGGTTAAGGTTTTGAACTGGAGCCTCTGGGCAATAGGGAGCCAGTGAAGGGCCTGGCATAGGGGGGAGGCTGGGGAATAGCGGGGAGACAGGTGGATTAGTCATGCAGCAGAGTGTAGGATGGACTGGAGTGGTGCCAGAGTGCTAGAGGGGAGGCCAGACAGTAGGAGGTTGCAGTAGTCGAGGCGGGAGATGATAAGGGCGTGCACTAGTGTTTTTGTGGTTTCATGGTTGAGGAATGAGCGGATCCGGGAAATATTTTTGAGTTTGAGGCGGCAGGAGGTGGCGGAGGGCTTGGATATGTGGTTTGAAAGAGAGGGCAGAGTCGATGATCACCCCAAGGCACCGAGCATGTGGGACTGGGGAAAGCGAGCAGCCATTGACATTGATGGATAGGTCTGGTGAAGGGGTAGAGTGAGGTGGGGGAAAGATGATGAATTCTGTTTTGTCCATGTTCAGTTTGAGAAAGCGAGCAGAAAAGAAGGCTGAGATAGCAGACAGACACTGTGGGATTTTGGTCAGTAGGGAGGTGAGGTCAGGTCCAGATAGGTAGATCTGCGTGTCATCGGCGTAGAGGTGATACTGCAAGCCGTGGGATTCTATGAGCTGTCCCAGGCCGAAGGTGTAGATGGAGAAGAGTAGGGGTCCTAGGACTGAGCCTTGAGGAACACCGACAGACAGGGGGCGAGGTGAGGAGGTGGTGTGTGAGAGGGAGACACTAAATGTTCGGTCTGTTAGGTATGATGAGATCCAGGATAGGGCCAGGTCTGTGATGCCAAGAGATGAGAGAATCTGTAGCAGGAGGGAATGGTCCACAGTGTCGAAGGCAGAAGACAGGTCCAGGAGAAGGAGGACAGAGTAGTGTCGCTTGCTCTTGGTGGTTAGCAGGTCGTTAGTAACTTATATTATCAAAGTTGTTTTAAATTAGGATCTTTATAAAAAATCTGCAGTCCTCAATCTCACATGAGTACAAGCAAACCAAACTACAGCATTTACTTTAATTATTGAATATCTGTAAGTGCATTCTTTTGGCTTTTCTGAGCCACATATATCAGTGTTATATTCATGCTTATCTTCATCTTTTAAATCCAGTTTAATTCTTGAAGTCTACAAATATTCTTAAGTATTCTTAGGTATTAAAAAATGTACATGTCTGTGTTTGTTACGTGTGTTCTTTACATTTTACTATGTGTAACATGAATGTAGGTAACATATATTTATTTTAAAGGCAAAAATTACTAAAGGTTTAAGAGTTTTGTAGAAAAAGTCAAGTGTAGTTTACTCATAAAGCTAATTTAAGAAATACGTGAACAAAATATGCTTCTTATTGCATAATCAACCCTTTAGATTATAATTGATTTTCTCTTCATAAAGGTCATAAACTTGGGCTCAGTTTACTATTTTTTTGGCGATTTAAGGGAAGGAAACCTAACATTCATTGGTTTCAGGGTGTGTTGTTCAGCCTATAAAAAACATGTGCAAGAATAAGAAATCTGTCACTTGCTGAAGGAAAATTAAAGAAACATGTATTTTCTACTCACTTAGGTAATCATTTGATTTAATTTAGATACCTATAATCTTTTAATGCATCTGGAAGTTTAATAAACTGTACTAATTTGGCTTTTCTGTTAAAATATTCTAATAGAACGGGCAAATAGCATGTTTTAATCATAAATTACATTGTTGCAAGAAAATATTTAAAAGCAACACACATTTATAGTACAGTTTTGTTAGGTAGAATTAATAGGATAGCTCATGTTTCAAAGCTTTAAATATTCAAATATTTTAACAGAAATGACAAGTTTTACCATTTTTTAAGGCTGCAAAATACAATGTTAAAAAGTTCCAACATTTCTTTTACAAAAAAACCCCTGTTTGGTAGAGAAGAATAGACAAATCGCGGCACCCTAAGTGCGTAAAAACAATATTATAGTCTTTAAAGTATGCACAATTTTATGCACTCACCTGATAGAAGACTAATATTGCTTTAGATTGTGTATCCTCAAAAATCCTTCTGGGATACTTCTCAATAGACAGGGCTTGCAGCTTGCCTCTGGTGGATCCAAGTGAAAGAGCCAGAATCAGGCTCACACAGGATGAGTGAATCAAGAAAGACACATCCAGCCCATGAATGGCAGCGCTTCCAAGGACTCACATTCAAAGATAATATTTCATATTTTTTTATTTAATAAGTTAAAATGGAGGAGATACAACGCGTTTCGGATACATTATATATCCTTCATCAGGTATCATAAAAACACAGTACAAATCCTAATAGTATAAAATTCAGTAACACTTATATATAGTGGCAAACCTTTTATCCCAGTCTCAGACACTTGATTTAGGGAGTGGACCAAGTTCAGGAGCACAGCCACCAACTTTGACAACATAGATGCAAGAAGAAAGAAAAAAAAAATTCAAACTCTCTCTATGATATCATTCAATCCATTTGGATATAATGTTCCCAGATGATATATCCAAAACGTTTCTTTCCAGTTTAAAAGAGCATTCCTATTTGCAACACCAGAGGGTATCTGTTCCACCGGAGTTACTTTTATGTTGAAAATTTTATTATGTATAATTAGCAGATGCCTTGAGAGACTATGTTTTAAAAACCCGTTTTTTGCTCTATTTCTGCGACCATTAATGCGGGACCGCAGTGTCTGCACAGTGCGTCCCACATATTGCAAACCTCAACTGCATGTGATGACATATACGACATAATCACTGCTACAGTTGAGTCTTTCTGAAATCTCAAAGACCTCACCAGTATTGTTACATTTGATAGTTTTAGCCCCGTGATCTAGGATCCCACAGGTACAACATTTTTTGGAGGTGCATTTAAAAACTCCGGTTCCTTGAAAAACACCACTTGAAATTTGATCCGTATCTTTTTTATTGTTTTTTCCTTTTGAATCCAACTGTTTTTTTAATTCACTGGGGGCAACCAAGTTTTTCAAAGTTTTGCCCCTTCTATATGTAATCCCTGTTTTATCAGGGAGATGTTTTCCCAAAACAGGCTCACGCTTCAAGATATACCAATATTTTGAAAGCACAGTTCTTATGACTTTATTTCCCCTATTGAATGTTGTCACAAAATTCAATTTCCAGCGATCATCACTTTTTTCTTTGCCAATAGTCAAATTATTCCCCTTCCTATTTTTTCCTTTTAAACATTCCTCCTGTGTTTTTATTTTGTTTTCCCTATATGCACCATTTATCAAATTTTTTGGGTAACTTTTTTCCTTGAATTTTCTTTTTAGAATTTTAGACTGAGCTACATAATCAGATTCTCTCGTACAATTCATTCTTATACGAAAATATTGGCTGTGGGGTATATTTACCTTCCACTTCTTGTAATGTGCACTGTTCAAATCTAAAAAGCCGTTTGAATCCACCATTTTGAAGTGGGTTTTTGTAATAATTTTTTTCCCACTATGGCGTATCTCTAGGTCAAGAAACACCATTTTCTCTTTATTAAATTGTGATGTAAAGGTGATCCCCCAGGTGTTATTATTGAGCTCCTTTATTAAATGTTCCGCTTCCTCCTCTGTCCCCTTCCATATGATAATCAGATCATCAATGAAGCGCTTATAAAGTCTTATTTTATCATTAAAAACAGGCTTAGAGAGTGACGATGAGGACTCAAATCGCCCCATAAATAAAGTTTGCAAAACTTGGAGCGACCCAAGTCCCCATCGCGGTGCCGAGCAGCTGTAAGTACAGTACGCCTTCAAAAATGAACACATTGTGTTCAAGAATGAATTTGAGACCCTTTAACAGAAAGTCTCTTTGTTCAGGGAGCATCTCTGTCTTTGCTAAATAAAAACCCACTGCATTTACCCCCATTTCATAAAGGAGCTCAGTAATAACACCTGGGGGATCACCTTTACATCACAATTTAATAAAGACAAAATGGTGTTTCTTGATCTAGAGATACGCCATAGTGGGAAAAAAATTATTACAAAAACCCACTTCAAAAAGGTGGATTCAAATGGCTTTTTAGATTTCAACAGTGCACATTACAAGAAGTGGAAGGTAAATATACCCACAGCCAATTTTTTCGTATAATAAAGAATTGTACGAGAGAATCTGATTATGTAGCTCAGTCTAAAATTCTAAAAAGAAAATTCAAGGAAAAAAGTTACCCAAAAAATTTGATAAATGGTGCATATAGGGAAAACAAAATAAAAACACAGGAGGAATGTTTAAAAGGAAAAAAATAGGAAGGGGAATAATTTGACTATTGGTAAAGAAAAAAGTGATGATCACTGGAAATTGAATTTTGTGACAACATTCAATAGGGGAAATAAAGTCATAAGAACTGTGCTTTCAAAATATTGGTATATCTTGAAGCGTGAGCCTGTTTTGGGAAAACATCTCCCTGATAAACCAGGAATTACATATAGAAGGGGGAAAAACTTTGAAAAACTTGGTGGATCCCAGTAAATTAAAAAAACAGTTGGATTCAAAAGGCAAAAACAATAAAAAAGATACGGATCAAATTTCAAGTGGTGTTTTTCAAGGAACCGGAGATTTTAAATGCACCTCCAAAAAATGTTGTACCTGTGGGATCCTAGATCATGGGGCTAAAACTGAAAAAAATGTAACAATACTGGTGAGGTCTTTGAGATTTCACAAAGACTCAGCTGTAGCAGTCATTATGTCATATATGTCATCACATGCAGTTGAGGTTTGCAATACAGGTCCTTCTCATCAGTATTAAAACAATAAAAGACCTGACAAATTTCAGTTGGTGTGTAATGAATCTAAAATATATGAAAGTTTAATTGTAATCATTACATTATGGAAAATAATGAAATTTAGCACTATATGCTAATTTTTTGAGAAGGACCTGTATGTGGGACACACTGTGCAGACACTGCGGTCCCGCATTAATGGTCACAGAAAAAGAGCAAAAAACTGGTTTTTAAAACATAGTCTCTCAAGGCATATGCTAATTAAACATAATAAAATTTTCAACATAAAAGTAACTCCGGTGGAACAGATACCCTCTGGTGTTGCAAATAAGAATGCTCTTTTAAACCGGAAAGAAATGTTTTGTGTTGTGAATGGACTTGAAATGAGTTCTGAGCAGAGGCTCCCTCTGGTGGTTACAAGCGGTACTGGACTGTCCAGTGAAGATTGTGAGGAGTGGGAATCAGGTGTTACTGACTGGTCTTATATAAGGGAGTCGCCTTCCCATCAGGGTTGCCGGTGATCAATTGTTCTGGTCTCACTCCATGATTCCTGTTTCCCTTGTAGCCTGCTGTGTCGTGTCTGCATCTCCTGCTAACAGATAAGACATTTTCTTCTTTTTGTTTTTGTGCTTTATTTTTGCATTTTGTCCTGCACTTCTGTGGGGGCCTTCAGGGTCCCCTCCGGGGGCTTTTGCCCTCTCAGTTTAGTTCAGCCACTGATGTTTGTACTTTTGCTTTTTCCAGTTTCTTCAGTGGCTGCTGTTTTGATTTTGTTACACCAGAGAACTAATTTAGGTGGAAGAGGTCGTGTGATCTCAGGTGTTTTTGAAATTAGTAGAGTTGGTGCTTTGCAGGGTTTTTTGGGATTGCAGTAAGTACCCTTCCTATCCTTTTCTATTTAGTTAGTTTGGGCCCCAACGTTTGCTCATACTATTTTCTGTCTGTGTCAGTATTTCTTCTTGTCTAACAGCCATTACATGTTTGGGGGCTTTCTATGTTCTTTGGGAAACTGCTCTGGGGCAGATAGCTTTCCTATTTCTATCTTTAGGTGTAGTTAGTTTCTCAGGCTGTGACGAGGCGTCTAGGACCAACGTAGGAACGCTCCACGGCTGCCTCTAGTTGTGGTGGTTAGTCAGGGTACTGCAATCTCATAGATTCCAACTGCTCTGGTGTATTGCCTTTTTACCTGCACTCCTCAGTTACCGAAACATAACAGTATCACCGGCCTAAAATTTAAAGTTGTATGGTACTCACAGAAGGGAAAAATATTGTGAAAGAAAAAACGGTTGTCAGAGTTGTCAGAGATATTTTTCTGTTTGTTGCATTTTTTTTTTCCCTCTGTATCTCTGGGTGCTGGGGAGGATTTTTTCTCTCAATGGAGTTTGCACAGTTGTCTGGCCGTGTGGATCAGCTTGCCACTGAGGTTCAGAGTATTGCTGCATATCTTGCTAGGTTGACTGTTGTGGAACCTAGGATTCCCATGCCAGATTTGTTTTTGGGGGATCGAGCTAAGTTTCAGAATTTCAAAAATAATTGTAAATTGTTTTTTGCCTTAAAATCTAAGTCCTCAGGGAACGCAGCGCAGCAGGTTCAAATTGTCATCTCTCTCCTGCGTGGCGATCCTCAGGATTGGGCTTTTTCCCTGACACCTGTTTTGAGTGATGTTGATGCATTTTTTCAGGCTTTGGGGTTATTGTACGATGAGCCTAATGTCACTGATCAAGCTGAAAAAGCCTTGTTGGCATTAAATCAGGGGCTTGATGACGCTGAGTTATACTGTCAGAGATTCCGTAGGTGGGCAGTCCTGACCAAGGGTCTGTCAGATAATGTAAAGGATGTTATGGTGGGATTCCCTGTCCCCTCTGGTCTCAATGATTCTATGTCATTAGCGATTCAAATTGACAGACGTTTGCGTGAGCGGAGAAGTATGCGTGGAATAGTGTTGCCTTGTGAACCTGCTTCTGAATCCATGCAGTGTGATAGAGTGGTGTCTGGGGCACAGCGTCATGAGTTTCGAAAGCGCAATGGGTTATGTTTCTACTGTGGTAATGCCTCTCATGCTATTTCAGTCTGCCCTAAGCGGGGAAGACGTTTTGCACGCTCAGTTGTCTTGGGTAGTGTTCAGACTAAGTTTTTATTAACTGTCACTCTGATATGCTCTCTGTCCTCATTTTCTGCTCAGTCTTTCGTTGATTCTGGAGCAGCTATTAACCTGATGGATTATGATTTTGCTAAACGTTGTGGGTTTCCCTTGATACCCCTACAGAAGTCTATTCCCCTACTGGGGATCGATTCTACCCCTTTGGCTGAGAATAAACCTCAGTTCTCTACTCAGGTGATAATGAGGGTTGAACCTGATCATCAGGAGTGCTGCAAATTTTTGGTTCTGTATAATCTGCATGATATTATCGTACTGGGTTTCCCTTGGTTGCAGTCTCATAATCCTGTTTTGGATCGGAAAACTGTGTCTGTAACCAGTTGGGGCTGCCAATGTGTTAATACCAACACTCCTGTTTTTTCTGCCTCCCCCAGGCTCAGGATGTTCCTGACTTTTTGATTGATTTTTCTGATGTGTTTAGCGAAAGTAAGTCTGCATCCTTGCCTCCCCATAGGAGATATGACTGCGCTATTGAATTAGTGCCTGTGTAAGGTTCTTTGTCTCTGTTGACATGTTCCTTGAAACTCAGTTTTCCGTCGGCCATTTTGCTTTCTGTCTTTCTGCAGCTCTTGCCCTCAGTTAATATTTGCGCCAAGGTAAGCGTTCAGTAGCCGAATATGCCCTGGATTTCAGGAGATGGGCTCTTGATACCACTTGGGACACTTCCGCTAAAAATCTATTTTTCGGAAAGGGTTGTCTCCACTGATTAAGGATGAACTTGCTCGTGCCGACCCTCCCACTGCATTAGGTGACTTTATTAACTATTGTATCCGTATTGATGCTCGTCTGACTGAACGCAGACAAGTAAGATGGTTCGAAAATAATCGCACTAACCTTTTACTGCCTCCCTCCTCAGCTAGGGAACCTTTGAGTAGGATCACAAGGGAACCAGAACCTGAACCCATGCAGGTGGACTCTTTACAAAGACGGGTTAGTGATGTACGCAAAAACATCGTATAAAGGAAAATCTATGTTTCTACTGTGGTAAGTCAGGGCACTTCATTATAAACTGCCCCAGCCGTTCTCGTAAGACTACTGCAGCAGTCATTCACTGTGAGTGTTGCGAGAGGAGCTCTGTCATGTCCGAGCCTCAGGCTCCAGAGAGATCTGCTGCAAGAGATCTTGATTTCTCGGACTTAAACTCTGTTAGTTCTGGGGACGATGACGGTATAAACGCTGCAATTTTTCAAGATTCCTCATCGGTGTCCCAGCTGAGTTATAAAGAAACAGTTCTCATTGCTTCCTTTCCGTCAAACTCTGGGTTGACTCAGTCTGGGTGTCTAGCTCTGCTATGATCGACTCAGGAGCAAGTGGAAATTTTATGGATATCTCCTTTGCTCTGAAACAGGGGATACATTCAGTGAAGAAGGCTACTCCAGTACAGATGGAGACTGTGGATGGCTCTCTACTGACTTCTGGACCAGTGGATCAAGAAACAGAGCCTTTGAGGGTCCTTATGGGTAAAGATCATCAGGAGAAAATGTCTTTTTTGCTTATCTCTTCTCCCCACTTTCCCATTATTCTAGGGCTACCATGGCTGCAGGCGCAGAATCCTACGATTAACTGGGAGACCAAGGAATTACACTTTCCGGAGAAACAGATGAGTCAAGGAGTTTCAGCTTGCTCTGTTCCTAAAGGAACCATGTCAGTCCCTGAACTACCAGCTGTATACCAGGACTATGTGGATTTATGTGACAAGAAGAACGCTGATCAGCTTCCTCCTCACCGTCCATATGATTGTCCAATTGAATTATTGCCTGGAGCCGAGATACCTTTTGGTAAGATCTACCCCCTAGCGGGGCCCGAGCTAAAAGCTTTGAAGGATTATATAGACGAAAATTTAGCCAAGGGCTTCATACGCCTCTCTTCATCTCCCGCAGGTGCACCCATCTTCTTTGTGAAGAAGAAAGATGGATCTCTGAGACCCTGCATAGACTATAGGGAACTCAATAAGGTTACTATTAGAAACCGTTATCCATTGCCTTTAATCCCTGAGTTGTTGGAGAGAGTGCGGCATGCCAAAATTTTCTCTAAACTGGATCTCCGTGGGGCCTATAACTTGGTCTGTATTAGACCTGGGGATGAATGGAAGACTGCTTTCAGGTCACGCTATGGACACTTTGAATATCTAGTTATGCCTTTTGGTCTGAGTACCGCCCCAGCCACTTTCCAACACTTCGTGAATGATATCTTCAGGGATCTCCTAGATACATTTGTGGTGATTTATCTGGATGATATTCTAATTTTTTCTAACTCCACAGAGGAACATCATGGACATGTGAGAATGGTCTTAGAACGCCTAAGACAAAACCATCTCTACATCAAACTTGAAAAATGTGAATTCCATAGGACCGAAATTCAATTTCTGGGGTATGTACTATCTACGCAAGGGATTAGTATGGATGGAAGCAAGACCCAAGCCATCAAGGATTGGCCAATTCCTAGAAATGTGAAGGAGGTGCAGCGTTTCATCGGGTTTGCCAACTTCTATAGACGTTTCATTAAGAATTTTTCTGAGGTAGTGTCACCTATCACTCAACTTACCCGGAAACAGTCTAGGTTCTCCTGGACCCCGCAAGCTCAGGAAGCATTTTCCTGTTTAAAGGATAAATTTACCACCGCACCTATCTTAGTACATCCCAACCCCGAGCTTGCCTTCATAATAGAGGTGGATGCTTCAGACTGTGCCGTTGGAGCTATACTCTCTCAGAGAACAGGTGAGAAGAATGTCTTGCATCCCTGTGCCTTCTTTTCCCAGCAGTTGTCTTCGGCTGAGAGGAACTACGATGTGGGCAATAGAGAATTGTTGGCCATTATTGCCGCCTTCAAGGAATGGAGACACCTTCTTCAGGGAGCTGCACAGCAAATAGTCGTCCTGACAGACCATCGTAACCTTGAATTTATCAGGTCGGCTAAGTGCCTGACTCCTCGCCAGGCTCGCTGGAATCTTTTCCTAAACCAATTTAATTTTGTCATTTCTTATAGACCAGGATCGCGCAATGGAAAGGCTGATGCACTCTCTAGGATTCATTCAGCAGAGACACGTCCACTTACTCCTCCTAAGACTATTGTTCCTGACTCTAGATTCCTGGGAGTGATTCATAATCAAGACCTACTTAAGGACATCAAGGAAGCATACCATGCGGATTCTTTGTTGGCTCAACCCCCAAGGGACGTAAGTCTTGTCTTTAAGAATGGTGTGTGGATTCAGGGACAACGTCTGTATATACCTGAAACAGTCAGATTGAGAGTATTGCAACTCATCCACGATTCCAAGATAGCCGGGCATAGGGGAATTCTAAAGACACAAGAATTTCTTTCTCGTTTCTTTTGGTGGCCCACTTACAGGAAAGATGTCTTAAACTATGTCACTTCATGTGAAGTCTGTGCAAGATGCAAAACACCTCGCTCCTCACCAACTGGTCTGTTGCAACCTCTTCCCACCCCATCCCGCCCGTGGGGATCCATTTCTATGGACTTCATTGTGGAGTTACCAACCTCTCAAGGGAAGAACACCATTCTAGTGGTGGTTGACCGTCTAACAAAGGCAGCTCATTTTATCCCTTGTGTCGGCTTACCCACTGCAAAACAGACATCAGACTTGATGATTAAGAATGTGTTTCGCTTACATGGAGTACCGGATGAGGTCATTTTGGATCGAGGGGTGCAATTCACTTCAAGGTTTTGGCAAAATTTCTGTGCAGCATTGGACATTAAAGTAAACCTTTCTTCTGCTTTTCATCCCCAGACTAAAGGACAGACAGAACGAACCAATCAGACCCTGGAGCAGTATCTCCGCTGTTTTATCTGCCACCTACAGGATGATTGGGTGGATCTACTTCCACTGGCTGAGTTCTCTTATAACAACTCTCAGAGCGCCTCCACTAAGCAGTCTCCTTTTTACTCCAATCTAGGTTATCATCCTAACATTCTTCCTCGATTTCCCATAGATACGCCCTTGCAGGCAGTGGCTGAAAGAATCACTTCTTTACAAAAGAATATGGATCTTCTAAAGGAAAATCTAGAATTGGCTCAGGAAAGGTACAAGAAAGCAGCAGATAAATTTCGTAAACCTGCACCAGCTTTCAAGGTAGGAGATTTGGTCTGGCTGTCAACCAGAAATCTTAAATTAAAGATTCCATCGTCTAAATTGGGACATAAGTACATTGGACCTTATAAGATCAATAAGATTATAAGTGCTGTTGCTTGTCGTCTTCAACTGCCCAGAACTATGAGAATCCACCCTGTCTTTCATGTATCCCTACTAAAGGCCGCAACACCCAATACGTTTCCTGGACTTTCTTCTCCTTGCCCTGACCCAGTACTGGTCGATGGTCAGGAAGAATTTATGGTGGAAAGGATTCTAGATTCCATGTTGTACAGAAATCAGTTGCAATATTTGATTAAATGGCAGGGCTACCCAGTGGAGGACAACTCATGGGAACCAGTCAATAATGTAAATGCTCCTCGCCTGCTCTGCCAGTTTCATCAGAGGTACCCTGACAAGCCTGGTCTGAGGTCATCCGGAGGTTGTCCCTAAGGGGGGAGTAATGTAAGGTTCTTTGTCTCTGTTGACATGTTCCTTGAAACTCAGCTTTCCGTTGGCCATTTTGCTTTCTGTCTTTCTGCAGCTCTTGCCCTCAGTTAATATGGAGTTTCCAGTTTTCATGTTCCCGCCCTGATTCTTCCCTCTTGCTTCTTAAGCAGCCTCAGCTGAACAATCAGTGCTCCTGAATCAAGCCTCAGTCAGTCTGTGACCTGATTTCTGGAAACCTTGGACTTGTACTCCAGCTATTCCCTACTGAGGAACCTTGGAACACTTTTGGACTCTGGAAACCTGCTGTTTGGTGAATCCATGTTTGCAGAGGAATTACGGTACAGAGAAGAGATCCTGAACCTGCTTTGGAGATTTATTGTAGTGCTTGAAGTTACTCTGGCCTGCTGTGTCTCCTGTCGCTGTTCCTGCAAACTGTGTGAACTTTTCAGCATGCTTGTATGAAGTAATACAAGTCATTTCATATCAACCTGTGTCTCCTGTGTTTTCCTCGCACCCAAGCACAAGACGCTATAGGAACTGTACACTATACATGACAGCCTGGTAGTAAATTCCCTAAAGGTCGCCTTTTTAACTTGTCTGTACCTGAACATGATGCTATGCGGTCTTATATCAAGGAGTCATTGGAGAAGGGTCATATCAGACCATCCTCTTCACCCTTAGGTGCCGGTTTTTTCTTTGTGGCCAAAAAGGATGGTTCATTAAGGCCGTGTATTGATTATCGTCTTTTGAACAATATTACTGTGAAATATCAATATCCGTTACCCTTGATTTCTGACCTGTTTTCCAGGGTGAAAAATGCTACTTGGTTTACCAAGGTTGACCTCAGGGGGGCATATAACCTTATTCGCATTAAGCACGGGGATGAATGGAAGATGGCATTTAATACCCCTGAGGGGCATTTTGAGTACCTTGTGATGCCCTTTGGGCTCACTAATGCTCCTTCTGTCTTCCAGTCCTTCATGAATGACATTTTCAGGGATTTTGTGGATAAATTTCTGATTGTTTATTTGGATGATATCTTGATTTCTTCCAATGACTGGGACTCTCATATGAAACATGTTCGAACTGTATTCCAGATTTTGAGAGAGAATGCTCTGTATGTGAAGGGATCAAAGTGTCTTTTTGGCGTACAGAGGATCTCATTTTTGGGATTCATTTTGTCCCCATCTGTTATTGAAATGGACCCAGTCAAGGTTCAGGCCATCTGTGATTGGGTCCAACCTACTTTATTAAAGGCTCTTCAAAGATTTTTGGGTTTTTCCAATTTTTATCATAAATTTATTGGTAATTTCTCGGTTATTGTTAAACCTTTAACTGATTTGACCAAAAAGGGTTCTGATGTGGTGAATTGGCCTCCTGAGGCAGTCTCTGCATTTCAGGAACTTAAGCAGAGATTCACTTCTGCTCCTGTTCTACGGCAGCCTGATGTT
This sequence comes from Oophaga sylvatica, assembly GCA_033576555.1. NCBI lineage: Eukaryota > Metazoa > Chordata > Amphibia > Anura > Dendrobatidae > Oophaga > Oophaga sylvatica. The sequence goes on along the minus strand of JARQOD010003951.1, from coordinate 34,972 downwards.
TCTCTACCATTTCAGGTGGAGGTTGATGCCTCTGAAATTGGGGCAGGTGCCGTTTTGTCCCAAAGAGATCCAGAGACCTCTAAAAGTAACCCTTGTGCCTTTTTCTCTCGAAAATTTTCTCCTACTGAACGTAATTATGACGTGGGTAATCGGGAGTTATTGGCCATGAAGTGGGCTTTTGAAGAGTGGAGACATTGGCTGGAGGGAGCCAAACATCAGGTGGTGGTCCTTACGGACCATAAGAATCTGGTTTATCTGGAATCTGCCAAGCGACTTAATCCTAGACAGGCCAGGTGGGCCTTGTTTTTCACACGTTTCAATTTTGTGGTTTCATTTCTTCCTGGCACTAAGAATGTTAAGGCGGATGCCCTCTCGAGGAGTTTCCTGGCGGACTCTCCTGAGTTATCTGATCCTTCTGTTATTTTGAAAGAGGGTATAGTTCTTTCCGCCATCTCGCCCAATTTGAGACTGGCTCTGGAGGGGTGTCAGGAGGATAAGCCCGAGCGCTGCCCTGTTGGGAAATTGTTTGTCCCGGACCAGTGGAAAAAGAGTGTGATGTCTGAGATTCATTGTTCCGCGCTGGCCGGTCATCCCGGAATTTTTGGTACCAGAGACTTGGTTAGTCGGTCCTTTTGGTGGCCTACCTTGTCTCGTGATGTCAGGGAATTTGTGCAGTCCTGCGGGACTTGCTCTCGCTCCAAACCTTGCTCTCGCTCTAGTGGTTTGTTGATTCCATTGCCTGTGCCCAAGAGACCATGGACCCATATCTCTATGGATTTCATTTCCGACCTCCCTGTTTCTCAGAGAATGACCGTCATCTGGGTGATTTGTGATAGGTTTTCCAAGATGGTACATCTTGTGCCATTACCTAAGTTGCCTTCCTCCTCTGAATTGGTGCCTTTGTTCCTTCAGCACGTGGTTCGTTTACATGGCATTCCTGAGAACATTGTGTCTGACAGAGGAGTCCAGTTTGTTTCAAGATTTTGGAGGACCTTTTGTTCTAAACTTGGTGTTCAATTGTCTTTCTCCTCTGCGTTTCATCCTCAGACCAATGGTCAAACTGAGAGAACAATCCAGATATTGGAGACTTATCTAAGATGCTTTGTGTCTGCTGATCAGGATGACTGGGTCTCTTTTTTGCCTTTGGCTGAGTTTGCTCTTAATAATAGGGCTAGCTCTGCCACTTTGATGTCTCCATTTTTCTGTAATTCTGGGTTTCACCCTCAATTTTCTTCAGGACAGACGGAGGCTTCTGTCTGTCCAGGTGTTGACTCTGTTGTGGAGCATATGCAACAAATTTGGGACCAGGTAGTGGAGAGGTTGTCCCTCTCTCAGGAGAGGGCCCAGCGGTTTGCTAACCGGCATAGGACTGATGGTCCTCGGTTTAAAGTGGGGGACTTGGTCTGGTTGTCCTCAAAAAATATTCCTATGAGAGTGGCATCTCCTAAATTTAAGCCTAGGTTCATTGGACCTTATAAGATCATGGAGATTCTTAATCCTGTTTCTTTTCGTTTGCTTTTTCCAGGGACATTTAAGATCCATAACGTGTTCCACAAGTCCTTGTTGAAGAGGTTTGTTGAGCCAGTGGTTCCTACTACTGTGCCTCCTGACCCTGTTTTGGTTGAGGGCAATCTGGAGTATGTGGTTGAGAAAATATTGAATTCTCGTTTTTCAAGACGAAAACTCCAGTATTTGGTTAAGTGGAGAGGTTATGGTCAGGAAGACAATTCTTGGGTGTTTGCTTCGGACATCCATGCTAGGAGACTCATCCGTGCATATCATAGAACTCATCCTGACCGACCTGGTTGCTCAAGTGAGGGTTCGGTGACCCCTCCTCAAGGGGGGTACTGTTGTGAATGAAATGAGTTCTGAGCAGAGGCTCCCTCTGGTGGTTACAAGCGGTACTGGACTGTCCAGTGAAGAATGTGAGGAGTGGGAATCAGGTGTTACTGACTGGTCTTATATAAGGGAGTCGCCTTACCATCAGGGTTGTCGGTGATCAATTGTTCTGGTCTCACTCCATGATTCCTGTTTCCCTTGTAGCCTGCTGTGTCGTGTCTGCATCTCCTGCTAACAGATAAGACATTTTCTTCTTTTTGTTTTTGTGCTTTATTTTTGCATTTTGTCCTGCACTTCTGTGGGGGCCTTCAGGGTCCCCTCCGGGGTCTTTTGCCCTCTCAGTTTAGTTCAGCCACTGATGTTTGTACTTTTGCTTTTTCCAGTTTCTTCAGTGGCTGCTGTTTTGATTTTGTTACACCAGAGAACTAATTTAGGTGGTAGAGGTCGTGTGATCTCAGGTGTTTTTGAAATTAGTAGAGTTGGTGCTTTGCAGGGTTTTTTGGGATTGCAGTAAGTACCCTTCCTATCCTTTTCTATTTAGTTAGTTTGGGCCCCAACGTTTGCTCATACCATTTTCTGTCTGTGTCAGTATTTCTTCTTGTCTAACAGCCATTACATGTTTGGGGGCTTTCTATGTTCTTTGGGGATCTGCTCCGGGGCAGATAGCTTTCCTATTTCTATCTTTAGGTGTAGTTAGTTTCTCAGGCTGTGACGAGGCATCTAGGACCAACGTAGGAACGCTCCACGGCTGCCTCTAGTTGTGGTGGTTAGTCAGGGTACTGCAATCTCATAGATTCCAACTGCTCTGGTGTATTGCCTTTTTACCTGCACTCCTCAGTTACCGAAACATAACAGTTTTGGATATATCATCTGGGAACATTATATCCAAATGGATTGAATGATATCAAAGAGAGAGTTTGAATGTTTTTTTTTTTCTTTCTTCTTGCATCTATGTTGTCAAAGTTGGTAGGTGTGCTCCAGAACTTGGTCCACTCCCTAAATCAAGTGTCGGAGACTGGTATAAAAGGTTTGCCCCTATATATAAGTGTTACTGAATTTTATATTATTAGGATTTGTACTGTGTTTTTATGATACCTGATGAAGGATATATACTGTATCCAAAATGCATTGTATCTCCTCCATTTTAACTTATTAAATAAAAAAATATGAAATATTATCTTTGGATGTGAGACCTGGGAAGCGCTGCCATTCATGGGCTGGATGTGCCTTTCTTGATTAACTTTTCTTTTACGTTTACATTACCTGAAATATAAGGTATGCATATTCTAATCTTAGTTATATTCAAAGTCAAACTTGAGCTATTTATTTTAACTTTTAAACAGCCACTATACTATTAAAAACTGTTTTAAATGATGATCATTATCAAAAATCTGCAGTCCTTTATTTTAAATTGATACAGGAAAACCAAAGTAATGAGGATTGTTACCAAAAATCTGCAGTCCTTGATTGTAAATGGATACAGGCAAACCAAAGTAATGAGGATTGTTACCAAAAATCTGCAGTCCTTGATTTTAAATGGATACAAGCAAACCAAATTAAAGCATTTAACTTAATTATTCAATATCTTTAAGTGCGTTATTTTGGTTTATTTGTGCCCCATAAATCAGCATCATAATCAATCTTATGCTCATATTTTAAATTAAATGTAATTTTTTAAAGCCAACACATATTCTTAAGTATTGCAAAAATCTACATATCTATATTTAACCCCTCTCTGACATTAGACGTACTATCCCATCCATAAAACCCGTGACAATCTGACCATGGACGGGATAGTACGTCATAGGCGATCAGCTGCGCTCCCAGAGGGAGCGCAGCTAATCGCCGCCGGGTGTCAGCTGATCGCGCAGGGTGGGGGCTCCCTACGCGCCCCCTGAGACCCTCAGAGCAGCGCGATGTGATCGCGCTGTTCCGAGGGCTTCCTCCCTCCCAGGACCCCGATCCAAGATGGCGCCGGGGTCCTGGAGGGAGACGGCTTCCTCAGAGCCTGCTGAGAGCAGGCACTGAGAAGCCTTCTGCACTGCCTGAGCGATCGCTGGTGTGACTGAGTGCTGTGCACACTGTCACACCAGCGATCTGATAAAATACAGTGATGTCCCACCCTGGGACAAAGTAAAAAAGTTAAAATAATAAAAATAAACATGTTTTTTTAAAAAAATCCAAAATAAATTAAAAAGAAAAAAAAATATTCCCCAATAAATTCATTTATTCCTGTAAATAAAAAAAACAAAACAATAAAAGTACACATATTTGGTATCGCCGCGTCCGTAACGACCCCCCTATAAAACTGTCCCACTAGTTAACCCCTTTAGTGAACCCCTTAAAAAAAAAAAAGAAGCAAAAAATCAATGCTTTATCATCATACCGCCGAACAAAAAGTGGAATAACACGCGATCAAAAAGATCGATATGAAAAAACATGGTACCGCTGAAAACATCATCTTGTCCCGCAAAAAAATGAGCTGTCATACAGCATCATCAGCGAAAAAATAAAAAAGTTATAGCTCGCAGAATAAAGCGATGCAAAAATAATTATTTTCTATATAAAATTGTTTTTATTCTATAAAAGCGCCAAAACATAAAAAAATGATATAAATGAGGTATCGCCGTAATCGTACTGACCCGAAGAATAAAACTGCTTTATCAATTTTACCACACGCGGAACGGTATAAACGCCTCCCCCAAAAGAAATTCATGAATTGCTGATTTTTGTTCATTCTAACCTCCCAAAAATCGAAATAAAAAGCGATCAAAAAATGTCACATGCTCAAAATGGTACCAATAAAAACGTCACCTCGTCCCGCAAAAAATAAGACCTCACATGACTCTGTGGGCCAAAATATGCAAAAATTATAGCTCTCAAAATGTGGCGATGCAAAAAACTATTTTTGCAATAAAAAGCGTCTTTTAGCGTGACAGCTGCCAATCATAAAAACCCGCTATAAATAGTAAATCAAACCCCCCTTTATCACCCCCTTAGTTAGGGAAAAATAATAAAATTAAAAAAAAGTATTTATTTCCATTTTCCCATTAGGGTTAGGTTTAGGGTTGCGGCTAAAGTTAGGGTTAGGGTTGGCGCTAAAGTTAGGATTAGGGTTAGGGTTGGGATTAGGGGTGTGTTAGGGTTAGGTTTGTGGTTAGGGTTGGGACTAGGGTTAGGGGTGTGTTGGGGTTAGGGTTGGAGTTAGAATTGGGGGGTTTCCGCTGTTTAGGCACATCAGGGGCTCTCCAAATGTGACATGGTGTCTGATCTCAATTCCAACCAATTCTGCATTGAAAAAGTCAAATGGTGCTCCTTCACTTCTGAGCTCTGCCATGCGTCCAAACAGTAGTTTATCCCCACATATGGGGTATCAGCGTACTCTGGACCCCAAGAGTTATTGTGCAATTTGTCCTATTTCTTCTGTTACCCTTGGGAAAATAAAAAACTGGGGGCGAAAATATCATTTTTGTAAAAAAAAATTATTTTTTTGTTTTTACGGCTGTACATTATAAACTTCTGTGAAGCACTTGGGGCTTCATAGCGCTCACCACACATCTAGATAAGTTCCTTGTGGGGTCTATTTTCCAAAATGGGGTCACTTGTTGGGGATTTCCACTGTTTAGGCGCATCAGGGGCTCTCCAAATGCGACATGACGCCCCCAGACCATTCCATCAAAGTCTGCAATCCAAAATGTCACTACTTCCCTTCCGAGCCCTGACGTGCGCCCATACAGTAGTTTTCTCCCACATATTGGGTATCAGCGTACTCAGGACAAATTGGACAACAACTTTTGGGGTCCAATTTCTCCTGTTACCCTTGTAAAAATAAAATATTGGGGCAAAAAATCATTTTTGCAAAAAAAAAAAAAGATTTTTTATTTTTACGGCTGTGCGTTATAAACTTCTGTGAAGCACTTTGGGGTTCAAAGTGCTCACCACACATCTAGACAAGTTCCTTGTGGGGTCTATTTTCCAAAATGGGGTCACTTGTGGGGGGTTTCCACTGTTTAGGCGCATCAGGGGCTCTCCAAATGCGACATGACACCCCCAGACCATTCCATCAAAGTCTGCAATCCAAAACGTCACTACTTCCCTTCCGAGCCCTGACGTGCGCCCATACAGTAGTTTTCTCCCACATATTGGGTATCAGCGTACTCAGGACAAATTGGACAACAACTTCTGGGTTACAATTTCTTCTGTTACCCTTGTGAAAATAAAATATTGGGGGCGAAAAAAATCATTTTTGTAAAAAAAAAAAAGATTTTTTATTTTACGGCTGTACGTTATAAACTTTAGTGAAACACCTGGGGGTTCAAAGTTCTCACCACACATCTAGATAAGTTCCTTGAGGGGTCTAGTTTCCAAAATGGTGTCATTTATGGGGGTTTCCACTGTTTAGGCAGATCAGGAGCTCTCCAAACACGACATGGCGTCCAGCCAATTCTGCGTTGAAAAAGTCAGACGGCGCTCCTTCCCTTCCAAACTCTGCCATGCACCCAAACAGTGGTTTACCCCCCACATATGGGGTATCAGCGCACTCAGGACAAATTGCACAATAACTTTTGGATTCTTGTTACCCTTGGAAAAATAAAAATTGGGGTGAAAAGATCATTTTTGTGGAAAAAATATGATTTTTAAATTTTACAGCTCTACGTTATAAACTTGTGTGAAGCACTTGGGGGTTCAAATTGCTCACCAAAAATCTAGATAAGTTCCTTAGGGGGTCTAGTTTCCCAAATGGGGTCATTTGTGGGGGGTTTCCACTGTTTAGGCACATCAGGGGCTCTCCAAATGCAACATGGCATCCAATCTCAATTCCAGCCAATTTTGGTTGGAAAAAGTCAAATGGTGCTCCTTCCATTCCGAGCTCTGCCGTGCACCCAAACAGTGGTTCCCCCCCACATATGGGGTATCAGTGTACTCAGGACAAATTGTACAACAACTTATGTGGTCCAATTTCTCCTGTTACCCTTGGGAAAATAATAAATTAATGACTAAAAGATAATTTTTGTGGGAAAAAAAATAGGATTTTTTATTTTCATGCCCGGGCATTATAAACTTGTGTGAAGCACTTGGGGGTTCAAAGTGCTCACCAAAGATCTAGATCAGTTCCTTAGGGTGTCTAGTTTCCAAAATGGGGTCCCTTGTGGGGGTTTCCACTGTTTAGGCTCATCTGGGGCACTGCAAACGGAACATAACCCCATCAACGTCTGCGTTCCAAAACGTTACTACTTCCTTTCCAAGCCCTGCCGTGCGCCCAAACAGTTTCCCCCCACATATGGGGTATCAGCGTACTCAGGACAAATTGTACAACAACTTTTGGGGTCCAATTTCCTTGGGAAAATTCAAAAATTTGGGACTAAAAAATCATTTTTGTGGAAAATTGTTTTTTTTTTTTTTCACACCCAGGCATTATGAACTTTTGTGAAACACTTGGGGGTTCAAAGTGCTCACAACAGATCTAGATAAGTACCTTAGGGGGTCTAGTTTCCAAAATGGTGTCACTTGTGGGGGTTTCCACTGTTTAAGCCCATCAGGGGCTCTCCAAACACGACATGGCGTCCAATCTCAATTCCAGCCAATTTTAGTTTGAAAAAGTCAAACGGCGCTCCTTACCTTACGAGCTCTGCTGTGTGCCCAAACAGTGGTTTTCCCCCACATATTGGGTATTGGCGTACTCAGGAGAAATTGCATAAAAACCTTATCTGTCCATTTTCTCCTTTTACCCTTGTGAAAATAAAAAAAGTTTGTAAAAGATCATTTTTGTGGCTAAAAAGTTAAATATTCATTTTTTCCTTCCACGTTGCTTTAGTTCCTGTGAAGCACCTGAAGGGTTAATAAACTTCTTGAATGTAGTTTTGAGTACCTTGAGGGGTGCAGTTTTTAGAATGGTGTCACTTTTGGGTATTTTCTGCCATATAGACCCTCAAAGTAACTTCAAATGAGAAGTGGTCCCTAAAAAAAATGGCTTTGTAAATTTTGTTGTAAAAATGAGAAATCGCTGGTCAACTTTTAACCCTTATAACTTCCTAACAAAAAAAAATTTTGGTTCCAAAATTGTGCTGATGTAAAGTAGACATGTGGGAAATGTTATTTCTTAACTATTTTGTGTGACATATTTCTCTGTTTTAAGGGAATAAAAATTCAAAGTTTGAAAATTGCAAAATTTTAAAAATTTTCGCCATATTTGCGTTTTTTTTAAAAATAAACGCAAGTTATATCGATGAAATTTTACTTCTAACGTGAAGTACAATATGTCACGAGAAAACATTCTCAGAATCGTGAAGATCCATTGAAGCGTTCCAGAGTTATAACCTCATAAAGAGACAGTGGTCAGAATTGTAAAAATTGGCCCGGTCATTAACGTGCAAACCACCCTTGGGGGTGAAGGGGTTAAGTTTGTTCTTTACATTTTGCTGTGTGTAATATGAATGCAGGTAGGCAAAACAAAGGCACTGTGTCATGGTCCAGTCCAGAGTTTATGCTCTTTTGTCCTCTCTCAGGACTGGTCATTCTGGGGTTAATTTCCTCGGCCTTGTTCTGGAGCTAGCTGGGCTATTTCAGTCCATCACAGCTGGCTTATCAGTGTTAGTGATAGCTCAAGCTTCCAGTTTAGAGCCTGTGACCCTTGTACCTTGGTGATCCTCCTGCCTTTGACTTGTTTACTCGTGTATGACCCGGACTGACTCTGACCCCGTCTCTTGGTATCCGTCTCTGCTGCTACATTCTCTGTTTGTCTTTTTGATTCCCTGGCTTGTACCCGACCATGTCTCCCGTCTCACGTCCTTGGACCTCGTACTCATGTTTGACTATTTGACCCTCTGCTTGGTATACTGACTACGTGTATTGCTGCTCCTTCTGGTACTTCTGCCTCTGTACAGTTTTGACCTATTGGCTTGTTTCTGACCACGGGCTTGCTGAGACCTCTGATACTTCGTATGACTGATTATTCCTAACTCATCTTTGGATGTTTTTGCTGCCACCTGGTGGTGGTTTTGGCTGCTGCAGTGCAGGCCTGTCCTGGGAGTGAGTAATCCCTTCTTCCCTCTGTGGCCTACAGGTGGAGTACACAGTAGCCTGCATTGCAGCTGCGTTACATTATCACTAACCATACATTTAAACGGGAGTTTGCAATTTTTTTTTTCTTTGGTCATGGATCCACTGCATAACTTGGCGGATCAAGTGTCCAGTTTGACGCAGATGGTGCAGGGTTTTTCTGTGAGACATTAGTCCCTTGTTACATCTCATACCCACTTGCAGAAAAAACTGACTGAGAATATTAAGACTGTGCAGGGAAACACCTCTCATATTGTTAGTCTACCTGATGACTCTGTAGATGATGTTTTGTACTCCCACAAACCCACAGTTAAACTTCCTGACGTTTTCTGGCAAAAAGATCAGTATCGCATTTTCAGGGAGAGTTGTAAATTATGGTTTTCTCTTAAACCCCGATCGTCTGGGGATGAGACTCAGCGGGTGGGGATTATTATCTCCTTACTTAGGGAAGGTCCCCAATCCTGGGCTTTCTCGCTGTCCCTACCGCTCCTGAACGGAACTCGGTAGATAGGTTCTTTGAGGCCCTAGGACTTATCTATGATGAACCGGACCGTGTTAGGGTGGCAGAGGACACCATTATGGGTCTGGTTCAGGGGAAGCACTCAGCCGAATGGTACAGCTCCGAGTTCCGTCGATGGTCCACTGAGGTATCTTGGAATGACTCCGCACTGAGATGTCTATTCGGGAAGGGACTGTCGGATTGCTTGAAGGACGCTCTGGCTCTCCATCCACCTCCCAGCTCTTTGGAGGAGGCTATGATGCAGGCTATCTGTATGGATCGGAGGCTACGGGAGAGAGGTGTTACACAACGAGAGTTTCCGTTGTTCCCTGCTAACCCTAATGTTTTGCTTCCGTCTGAATCTATGGAGGTGGGAGCCACCGACTTCCAGGAGAAAGAGAGGAAACGGCGGCGTGATGGAAAGCTGTGTTTTTACTGCGGAGATCCCGGACATTGGAAAAGGGACTGCCCCTTTTGTCCATCCACTAACAAGTGGCTGAGTCTGGGTGATCATCGTGGAGGTCACTCAGACTCTCAGGTACCTTTTTCTTCATTTTCAAAGATTCTGTTAAAGGTGGAACTTGGTGTTGAGAACTGCTTTGTCCATACTTCGGCTTTTGTAGACTGTGGGTCATCCCTGAACCTGATTGACTCTAAACTGGTGGCCCGCTGTAGATTAGGGACAGTTAGGTTGGAGACTCCCTTAAAAATTGTGGCTATTGACTCTACACCTCTCACAAAGGATGGTCTCCATTTCATTTCTCAAGAATTCACCCTCAGGGTGGGGGCCCTGCACCAGGAGCACATGTCATGCTTTGCTTTGGATAACCTCCCTGCTGGCCTGGTGTTAGGGTTTCCTTGGTTGCAACGGCATAACTCGGTTATTGACTGGGGGTCCCGGGATATTGTCAAATGGGGACCTAATTGTTCTAAAAATTGTCTTGCTACTGTGTCTATGTCATCCGTCAGTCTGGAGGGTATTCTGGAGTACCTGAAGGACTTTGAGGATGTGTTCTCTGAAAAAGAGGCTGAGGTTCTACCACCACACCGCCCATTCGATTGTGCCATTGATATTGTTCCCGGTGCCAAATTGCCCAAAGCCCATCTGTACAATCTCTCCATCCCTGAGCGAGCTGCTATGAAGGAGTATATCTCTGAAAGCCTCTGTAAAGGACATATTCGGCCATCTGTCTCTCCCGTGGTGGCGGGGTTCTTTTTTGTTAAAAAAAAGATGGTGGTTTACGCCCGTGCCTCGATTTTCAAGAACTGAATAAGATCACCATAAGAAACACTTATCCTCTCCCACTGATACCTGATTTATACAACCAATTGTCCGGGGCCAGATGGTTTTCTAAGTTGGACCTCAGGGGAGCATACAATCTCATCCGTATGTGGGAGGGGGATGAGTGGAAAACTGCGTTTCTCACCTCTGAAGATCTGTTTGAAAATTTGGTCATGCCGTTCGGCTTGACTAACGCACCAGCGGTATTCCAGAATTTCATTAACCGTGTTTTCTCAGACTTTATTGGATGCTTTTTGGTAGTTTATCTTGATGATGTATTCACATATTCTTCTGATAGACAAAGTCACATGGGTCATCTTCGTGCAGTTCTCCAGAGGCTCAGGGAGAACTCTCTCTTTGCTAAACTGGAGAAGTGTTGATTTTGTACTCAAGAATTGTCCTTTCTAGGGGTCATTTTGTCCTCTGAGGGGTTTCGTATGGACCCTAGGAAGGTACAGGCCATTGTGGATTGGGTGCAACCCAGAGATCTCAAGGGTCTTCAGCGATTTCTGGGTTTCACCAATTACTATAGAAAATTTATCAAGGGGTTTTCTCAAGTGGTCACACCCCTCACTGATCTCACTCGAAAGGGGGCTGATCTAAAAAACTGGTCAGCTCCAGCTGTGGCAGCATTTTCTTCATTAAAAATCAGTTTCGTGACTGCCCCTGTACTGGTTCAACCTGATTTGTCTAAACCATTTATCATAGAGGTGGACGCCTTTGAGGTGGGAGTGGGGGCTGTGTTGTCCCAGGGGCCCACCACATTAACTAACTTAAGACCCTGTGCCTTCTTTTCAAAAAAATTTTCCTCTGCTGAGAGGAATTATGATGTGGGTAACCGGGAATTGTTGGCCATTAAATTGGCATTTGAAGAATGGAGGCATTTTTTGAGGGGGCGGCTCATCATATCACTGTCATTACAGATCACAAGAACCTGTCTTACATCGAGTCCACCAAACGTTTAACTCTGAGACAGGCAAGTTGGTCACTTTTTTTTCCCGATTTCAGTTTTCCATTACTTTCAGACCAGGGTCCAAGAATGTGAAGGCAGATGCCTTGTCTCGCAGCCTAGATCCAGTATCTCCTCCTGAACCTCCTTCCTCCATTCTTCAGCGTGGGGTGGTGGTGGCTGTGGTGTCCTCGAGATTGGAACAGGAGATTTGTGAGTCCCAATCTCTTGCTCCATCGTCCATACCTGAAAATAAGCTCTTTGTGCCTGTCCAATTTCGGTTAAGGGTGCGTCGGGAGTTCCACAACTCTGCTCTGAGTGGGCATCCTGGAATCTCGGCCACTCGTAAAGCCATCACTAGGCTGTTCTGGTGGCCCTCGTTGATGTCTGACATCACTGGGTTTGTGAAGTATAACAAGTCTTTATTCAGCCACCATAAAATACGACGTTTCGGCCATTTTCAGGCCTTTATCAAGTATACAAAAACAGGCAAAATGGTGTCCTTAAATGGTGTGGAGGAGCCAATCACCATCCAGGAACCGCCCATAATACAAATAGACATATATACAGAATATACAACGATAATCAATTTAAAACAGTGATCAAAGCTCAGAATAGTGACATCATAGAAAAATACAGCAATGTTATAATTGTGCATATAATATGCCATAGATTACTCCATATAAACAATATCACCATTTAGTCTGCCAATCGATGATCTGTTACTGCACACTCCCATTCTGGTGCTGCACCAATCATGTACTCACTAGCAGCAGCGTCCTCCATATCCAATCAGTGTCAGTTCAGCAGCGCTTAGTCAGAGCACTTATCCAATAGCCCACAGGATAACAAATCGGGAGGCACACCTAACTCACTCCCCACTGTGTGATAAACAAAGGCACATGTTCAGAAGTCATCATAGCAAACGCCCAGTGGATCATGTGAACACCAGCGTCAACAGACACCCAGTCACATGACCGCAAGCATCATCCGAGGTCTAATCACATGATAGTCCCATCATAAGTCTCTATTCCAGGCTGAAAACACTAAAATAGCGCGCGATCACCGGCATCATCCGACATCTGAAAAAAGAACACGCATGCACAATAAACTCTATCATTATTTATACTACTCCAGATATGTCATCAGGAAACCTGCAGGTCACATGACCGTCAGTATTGGCATAATGTAAACAAGAGACCGCACATGCGGATCTATATAGAATGGAAGATTAACAATATAGCAGCCGCCTAAAGAAATATATATAATATCTACAAAATAAATGATGTCATCAGGAACTATTAAGTCACCACTTGCTTCGATAACTCCAGATAATAATCCTACGAAAACAACAAACATAAGTAAAATATATATCTAAAAACAAACACAGAATATAGATGCAAAAATTACCTAGCACAAATATGCAAATTATATTCGATATTCAACCCCTTTGGTTGCAATGTCTCCAAAACGGAGATCCACCGGAGTTCTTTCTGTTTAAGCAACTTAATCCTGTCGCCACCTCTCCTAAGGGGTGGAACCCCGTCAATAACTCTAAATCTCAGCTGACTGACCAAGTGTCCACATTCTACAAAGTGCTTAGATACCGGCAGTTCCATCATCTTCGTCCTGATAGTACTTTTGTGTTTACTTATCCTAGCCTTAACTTCCATCGTTGTCTCGCCTATATACATGAGTCCACACGGACACACGAGCATATAGATTACAAAGCTAGATGTACAAGAGTACCGTTCCTGGATCCGAAAGCGTTGACCCGTGCGTGAGTGGCCAAAACTGTCACCCTTGATCATATTGCCACAGCATGCACAATTCAAACATGGAAAATTTCCATTTTTTGGAGGGCCCAAAGTTAACTGTCTGGATATTTTGGAGGATCCAATGTCAGATTTGACCAACTTATCTTTCAAATTACGCCCTCGCCTATAAGAAAGCAATGGCTTGTGCGCAAATTCAACTACATCCGGTAAACCTCTATGTAATAGACCCCAATGCTTATTCAAGATATTCCATATTTTACCACTAACAGGGCAATAGGTAGAAACAAAAGGGACTCTTTTAGGGAAATCTTAATACGTTTGTTTCTCACATCTTCCAATGTTGTCTTCAAGGCTTTCTCCTTGAATTTTCTAAGATCCTTCTCAGGATACCCCCTTCTGATGAACTTCTCACACATCTGATCAAGCCTCCTGTCCAATACAGTCTCGTCCTTTACTATCCTACGTACTCTCAGCATCTGACTCCAAGGCAGAGACTCTATCATTTTCCTTGGATGATTACTATCAAAAACAAGGAGACTATTCCTGTCTGTGTCCTTTATAAACAAATCAGTGCATAACAATCCACTGTGCTTGTACACTAAAGTATCCAAAAATTGAATCTGGTCAAAGGAGTGTGTCATTGTGAACTTCAGCTCGGGAAATATCATGTTAAGATGACTATGGAAAGATACCAGATCATTCATGTTCCCCTCCCAAACACAAAAGATATCATCAATGTAGCGCCACCAGGCTCTGACATGGCGCCAGTGGATGGAATTGTACACATGCTGGTCCTCGAATACCGCCATGTAGATGTTTGCATAAGTGGGCGCCACATTGGACCCCATGGCGGTACCACGCAACTGCAGGAAAAATTCATCCCCAAAAAGAAAAAAATTCTTCTTGAGGACAAACTCCAACAGTGCCAGGACCAGCTGTGTACCACCTGGGGCCATGTCAGAGCCCGCCAGCGCCACACCAACAGCCTCCAAACCACGTTCATGTTTAATGGAGGTGTACAGTGATACAACATCAAACGAAACGAGAATAGTATCCTCTGTGATGTCCAGACCCTCAATCTTACTCAGAAAATGGTTAGTATCCATGATATAAGATTTGGCCTCAATAGCAAAATGACGTAACACTTTATCTAGAAAAATGGATACCTTACCACATAGAGAGCCCCGCCCAGACACAATTGGGCGTCCAGGGGATCCATCAGATTTTTATGGATTTTAGGCAGGGTGTACATAATAGGTGTCACTGGAAACTCCACCAAAAGAAAATCAGAGAGTTTTTGGTCTATCAAACCATTAGATAATGCCTCATTGATCAGTATTCTCAATTCACTTTGAAAACAAGGTGTGGGATCTTTAGACAACTTAGCATAAACTGCCGTGTCCAACAATTGACCACAAATCTCAGCCCTATATTTATGGGTATCCATCACCACCGGGACACGGCAGTTGTCTAAAGATCCCACACCTTGTTTTCAAAGTGAATTGAGAATACTGATCAATGAGGCATTATCTAATGGTTTGATAGACCAAAAACTCTCTGATTTTCTTTTGGTGGAGTTTCCAGTGACACCTATTATGTACACCCTGCCTAAAATCCATAAAAATCTGATGGATCCCCCTGGACGCCCAATTGTGTCTGGGCGGGGCTCTCTATGTGGTAAGGTATCCATTTTTCTAGATAAAGTGTTACGTCATTTTGCTATTGAGGCCAAATCTTATATCATGGATACTAACCATTTTCTGAGTAAGATTGAGGGTCTGGACATCACAGAGGATACTATTCTCGTTTCGTTTGATGTTGTATCACTGTACACCTCCATTAAACATGAACGTGGTTTGGAGGCTGTTGGTGTGGCGCTGGCGGGCTCTGACATGGCCCCAGGTGGTACACAGCTGGTCCTGGCACTGTTGGAGTTTGTCCTCAAGAAGAATTTTTTTCTTTTTGGGGATGAATTTTTCCTGCAGTTGCGTGGTACCGCCATGGGGTCCAATGTGGCGCCCACTTATGCAAACATCTACATGGCGGTATTCGAGGACCAGCATGTGTACAATTCCATCCACTGGCGCCATGTCAGAGCCTGGTGGCGCTACATTGATGATATCTTTTGTGTTTGGGAGGGGAACATGAATGATCTGGTATCTTTCCATAGTCATCTTAACATGATATTTCCCGAGCTGAAGTTCACAATGACACACTCCTTTGACCAGATTCAATTTTTGGATACTTTAGTGTACAAGCACAGTGGATTGTTATGCACTGATTTGTTTATAAAGGACACAGACAGGAATAGTCTCCTTGTTTTTGATAGTAATCATCCAAGGAAAATGATAGAGTCTCTGCCTTGGAGTCAGATGCTGAGAGTACGTAGGATAGTAAAGGACGAGACTGTATTGGACAGGAGGCTTGATCAGATGTGTGAGAAGTTCATCAGAAGGGGGTATCCTGAGAAGGATCTTAGAAAATTCAAGGAGAAAGCCTTGAAGACAACATTGGAAGATGTGAGAAACAAACGTATTAAGATTTCCCCTAAAAGAGTCCCTTTTGTTTCTACCTATTGCCCTGTTAGTGGTAAAATAGGGAATATCTTGAATAAGCATTGGGGTCTATTACATAGAGGTTTACCGGATGTAGTTGAATTTGCGCACAAGCCATTGCTTTCTTATAGGCGAGGGCGTAATTTGAAAGATAAGTTGGTCAAATCTGACATTGGATCCTCCAAAATATCCAGACAGTTAACTTTGGGCCCTCCAAAAAATGGAAATTTTCCATGTTTGAATTGTGCATGCTGTGGCAATATGATCAAGGGTGACAGTTTTGGCCACTCACGCACGGGTCAACGCTTTCGGATCCAGGAACGGTACTCTTGTACATCTAGCTTTGTAATCTATATGCTCGTGTGTCCGTGTGGACTCATGTATATAGGCGAGACAACGATGGAAGTTAAGGCTAGGATAAGTAAACACAAAAGTACTATCAGGACGAAGATGATGGAACTGCCGGTATCTAAGCACTTTGTAGAATGTGGACACTTGGTCAGTCAGCTGAGATTTAGAGTTATTGACGGGGTTCCACCCCTTAGGAGAGGTGGCGACAGGATTAAGTTGCTTAAACAGAAAGAACTCCGGTGGATCTCCGTTTTGGAGACATTGCAACCAAAGGGGTTGAATATCGAATATAATTTGCATATTTGTGCTAGGTAATTTTGCATCTATATTCTGTGTTTGTTTTTAGATATATATTTTACTTATGTTTGTTGTTTTCGTAGGATTATTATCTGGAGTTATCGAAGCAAGTGGTGACTTAATAGTTCCTGATGACATCATTTATTTTGTAGATATTATATATATTTCTTTAGGCGGCTGCTATATTGTTAATCTTCCATTCTATATAGATCCGCATGTGCGGTCTCTTGTTTACATTATGCCAATACTGACGGTCATGTGACCTGCAGGTTTCCTGATGACATATCTGGAGTAGTATAAATAATGATAGAGTTTATTGTGCATGCGTGTTCTTTTTTCAGATGTCGGATGATGCCGGTGATCGCGCGCTACTTTAGTGTTTTCAGCCTGGAATAGAGACTTATGATGGGACTATCATGTGATTAGACCTCGGATGATGCTTGCGGTCATGTGACTGGGTGTCTGTTGACGCTGGTGTTCACATGATCCACTGGGCGTTTGCTATGATGACTTCTGAACATGTGCCTTTGTTTATCACACAGTGGGGAGTGAGTTAGGTGTGCCTCCCGATTTGTTATCCTGTGGGCTATTGGATAAGTGCTCTGACTAAGCGCTGCTGAACTGACACTGATTGGATATGGAGGACGCTGCTGCTAGTGAGTACATGATTGGTGCAGCACCAGAATGGGAGTGTGCAGTAACAGATCATCGATTGGCAGACTAAATGGTGATATTGTTTATATGGAGTAATCTATGGCATATTATATGCACAATTATAACATTGCTGTATTTTTCTATGATGTCACTATTCTGAGCTTTGATCACTGTTTTAAATTGATTATCGTTGTATATTCTGTATATATGTCTATTTGTATTATGGGCGGTTCCTGGATGGTGATTGGCTCCTCCACACCATTTAAGGACACCATTTTGCCTGTTTTTGTATACTTGATAAAGGCCTGAAAATGGCCGAAACGTCGTATTTTATGGTGGCTGAATAAAGACTTGTTATACTTCACCTGGATTGGATGCTGTTCCTATTTTTTCGTTGGACTGTTGTTCATTTGGATCCTTGAACGCCTGAACGTGCATCCGTGCTAACTCCCGAGTGCTGTCAGCTGCTTGAATACTTATCACTGGGTTTGTGTCTTCCTGTGAAACTGATATGGAAATTTAATTAGGATAAAAATATCCTTCTGTGATTGCTGCTTGCCATGTCCAAATCTCTATATAATGTCTTTTTGAGCGCTCAGAACGAAATGAGGACTGTCCACAACGCAAGTGTCAGTATAACAGTTCGTCAAAGACATACATTTATTATTCATTCAAGGTTTTATACATTTACAAAAAGGGGCTGGTTAGTCAATTAACATACAATTAAAAGCTGCTAGATTATTGGCTGTTCTAGTGTAAATATGATAATTATGATAATCATGATTAAAAGAGCTGAAGTTGCAGAATTATTGTTTATATTCTTGTGACCTAGTTGTCTTGCATAACTATAATGTAAACAACGGATATCTAATAGGACTTTTTGTACTTAATGCATTTGTTCCTTTATGAAGGCCAGATTTCTTTAAAACGACTGATTATAGCTGGCCTAGAAATATGTGAGCACAAGGTTTTTTAGCAAGTGAGATCTATCTAACTGTGAACTGTGAATACAAATATGTGAATATACTTTGAATATATGGAATACATATATATTTCCATGACAGTCCCCCCTTAGATACCACTTGCCCTAAAAAACCTGCTCCTGGCCCAAGCGCTGCAACTCTTTTGTTCTGCCTGCGAGTTGAGACACCCCTAGCGCATGTCTCCCCCACCGAATATAGACTTTTCGCAAATGGGCGGTCAGGAGGACTGTCCCTGTCGGGGGTTTATGTGTTTGCAATCATAGTCTCTTTATTTGATAGGATGTTTCATCAAGGATGTGTATTCTCAGTCTGGAGGTATTTCGGAGATCTGGTCAAGCCAGGCAGTTCTATCCGGACTGGTGCGAGGTCCAAGATGGTGAGTGGCATCAAATTGGTTGTCTCCTGAACAGTTTTTTTCCATTATCCTGCGGATACAAGGAATTACACGGCAACCAGTAATTAATGCAAAAATGAGAACCCCCATAATGGCTGTCCCAACCTGTGCCAACATTTTCTGCCACCCACTCATCCACCCAAAGTATCGATCCCATGGGTCAGTGACACCTGAGTTCTGTTTCAGTTCCTCTGATAACTCATTAAGTTTCTGTATTGCCATTGTGACTTTACCATTTGGGCCAGTGTTGTCTGGGATTTAAGTGCAACAGGTGTCTTTGATCATTTTGTAAACACCTCCTTTCTCAGCTAGAATCATATCCAAAGCCATTCTATTCTGGAATGCCATAATGGAAGTGGGGCCTAACTGTGCTGCCAAACCTTTTACAGCATCTATGGTGAAGTTAACAAATCTCTGCTGGTTATAATAGATGTAATTTATCCAATCAACATTTTTGTTTATAGTGACTAGTGGCAATAGTGACTCAAATCCTGCTTTAACTTGGTCTCTGGCCTTGAACTCATCAAGTAAGTCATCTGTCTGATCAGTCAGAGCATCCACGACATCCATCATGGCTTAAGTTGTCTCTCCTGGTACAGGAGCTTCCTTGCAATGCGATACGTGGATCCAAACAGGCTTTCCCTCTAGTTACACAGAGGTTGATGTCATCTGGGGCTCTTGGACAGGATCATCAAATCTGGCAGTGAGGAGAAAAACTCGAGAATGGACATTAGTTTTTGACCAATTCAATTACATAAGTGTTATGATTTGGTAGCTGAGGAGAGCAGGCAAAAAAGGCAATACACCAGAGAGGTTGGAATCTATGGGATTGCAGTACCCTGACTAACCACCACAACTAAAGGCAGCCGTGGAGCGTTCCTACGTTGGTCCTAGACGCCTCGTCACAGCCTGAGAAGCTAACTACACCTAAAGATAGAAAAAGGAAAGCTATCTGCCCCGGAGCAGATCCCCAAAGAACATAGGAAGCCCCCAAACATGTAATGGCGGTTAGACAAGAGGAAATACAGACACAGACAGAAAATAGTATGAGCAAACGTTGGGGCCCAAACTTCCTAAATAGAAAAGGATAGGAAAGGCACTTACTGCAACCCCAAAAAACCCTGAAATGTACCAACTCTACTAATTACAAAAACACCTGAGATCACACGACCTCTACCACCTAAATTAGTTCTCTGGTGTAACAAAAACTAAACAGCAACCACTGAAAAAACTGGAAAAGGCAAATGAACAAACAGTGGCTGAACTAAACTGAGAGGAGCATAAGCCCCCCGATGGGGACCCGGCAGACCCCCACAGAAGTGCAGGACAAAATGCAGGCACCAAAAAACTAAAAGAAGAAAATGTCTTATCTGTTAGCAGAAGATGCAGGCACGAAACAGCTTTTCTGGGTCTCTGGGAGTGTGTCTTACGCTAAACAGTGCAATTAGGAGTGGTCATGCCATGGTTTGCGTGTCTCTTGGGCAATTTTTCAGCATTCTATTCTTAAGTGTTTCATTCAGTTTTTTCTACCTTCCTGCTGCTCTGGGGGTGGTAAGGAGTGTGTAGGCCTAAATCTGACCCTACTGCTAATCGGGTCTTGTGTGTCAGATTTGCTGTGAATGCGGGTCCCTGATCACTTTCTATCATTTCTGGAACCCCGTATCTGCACACTATTTTTCGAAAGTAGCTTCGTTGCAGTAGTCTTTGCTGACTTGGAAGGCTTCTGTTCATCTTGAAAATACTTCTTTTGACCACAATGGCGTATTTGAATCCTTCACTTGGCGATATCTGGATGTGGTCTATCTGGATCCTTTGAAGCTGGTAGAGTGGTCTTTCCAGATGAGGTGAGGGGTCTTTCTTCCATACGTCCAGGCTTGCATTTGCCGCAGGTCAGACAGCTGCTGGTGAATTTGGCTATTAGGGTGGAGATCCCTGAAGCGAAACAGTAAGCACCAATCAGATCATTCATCTGTGTCTTTGATATGTGGATGTGGGTCCATGTACCCATTGGACCACCATAGGGTGCATACTTTGTGGTAGGCAGAGTTTGAAGTCTATTATTGATAGCCTTCCTTCTTCACGTGTTGCTTTTTTCCCAGTCAGCTTTTTTCCTTTTGGAGCTTGGTCTTGTAACTTCTTGAGCAGATTCCAGGATGTCTCTTTGTCAGGTTTCTTGTCTTCAGTCGTCATGTAGTAGCCGTCCGGCTCTACGACATCTCCCACTTCTCCATGTTGTCTTCCTTTGGCTGCTTCTTTGGCTGCCATGTCTGCCATGTTATTGCCTCACGCCTCTTCTGTTCTCAGTTTTCCATGCACTTTGATTTTTCAAATTGCCACCATTTTGGAAGTTGGAGTATACCCAGTAGGTCCCTGAAGGCTCCATGATGCTTCACGGTTGTCCCGTTTGCTGTGATGAAGTCCCTTGTAGCCCAGATGGGTCTAAAGTCGTGTGCTATGCCATGCGAGTACCTGTAGTCCGTGTAGATGTTTGCAGTCTTGCCTTCTGCCATCTGGCAGGCCTTTGTCAGCGCTATCAATTCTGCTTCCTGGGCTGACAGGCTAGGTGACAGACTTCTGGACCACAGGATTTCTTGATTGCTGGTCACTGCACTTCCTGTATTGAAACTTCTTCTGGAGTTATCCAAGTATCCCCCCTTGGGAGTGGGAGTAGAGTGGCCGGGCTGAGGACTGTAGGTCTGGAGACGGTGACATTATGAGACAAAGGCAATAGAGGCGCCACAAAGATGCCTGGCGGTGGAGAGATTACTGTTGGTTGAGCTTGATTGAAGATTGCCAAGATGTCATGTGGAGTGAGAGTTTCCAGTGGCTGTCCAAGAGTGATGTCAGCAACCTTGTCCAGGAGGGTGTGTGCTGCGGATACTGCCATCAGGCAGGAGGATGCTCTTCTTGCAACTGGATCCAAGCGGGCTGAGAGGCAGCCTAAAAGTCTCTGTTTTCCCCCGTGAATCCGTGCCAGGACTCCAGTAGCATGACCTTCTTTCTTCCATCAGGTAGACGGAAAGACTTTTCATAGTCAGGTAGGCCTGGTATTGGCACTGAGACTGTGGAGTTCTTCCAATCTCCTGAATGGGTTGAAGGCTGCGTCTGATAGAAGGAGCAGGGTTGCGTTGATGCAAGCGCACAGAGGCTGCATTAGGACTGAGGCATCAGGGATCCAGGTTCTGCAATATGACACTAGACCAGGGAAGGCCTGCAGCATTCTTGGAGTTGTTGGGGGAGCCATCTTCTCCACAGTGGTCTTCCAGTCTTTTGACATGTGTTTCGTCTTGTGGGCAATACAGTGTCCCAGGGATGTGACTTGCTTCTGGCATCACTGGACTTTGTTCTTCCAGACCTTGCATTGCTGTTCTTCCAGGTAGAGTAGGAGAGACAAGGAATAGACTGTGCAGGTGTCGATGTCAACCACACAAAAGAGAAGGTCATCCACGTGTTGTAGAAGAGTGACTCTTGCATATTCTGCAATCCAGTTGACGAGGATGGAGGACATTGTCTTGGTGAAACTTGAAGGGCTTGTTTTGAGCATCTTGAGACAACACTATCCATATGCACTGCACTGGTGCGTGAAAGCAGGCCTCCAGGTGGAGGGGAAACACTGAAGAAGGTACTGGCCAGGTTGATCACCGTGAATACCGTTGCGGTGACTGGGACTCTTGAGAGCAGAGTGTGATGGTTCAGCACTGTTGGGGTTTCAAATACCGTAGCCTCTTTCGCGGTCTCCAGGCCTTGCACCATTCTGAACTCAGTGGGGTTTACAGTCTTTTTCTTCACTGTGGAAAGCTGGGATTGATTCCGATGGGTGAGGCAGCCCAGTTTGGCCTTGTCCTTCAGTATGCGGCAGGGGACTCCCATCTGCTGGTGCAGAGCTGGCGGGAAAACAAGCCGTCTACTAGGATCCACATCATGAAAGATGACGACCAGCTGGCTTTCTTGTTCTCCACCAAGACAGTCACTTTGTTAGCACCTGCTCTGGTCACAGGGGGTCTTCTTGTTGGGACGTCTCCTTAAACGGCTGCTTTTTTCTCAGCACGGGCCATCAGTAGTTTCTTTTTCTCCAGCTCGGTCTCAGGTCAGTATTTGTGCACAAGTCTGAAGAGCTGAGTGGCCTTTTGCCGGTCTAGGGCCTGGGTGAACTGGTTGATTGCAGGGGCATCTCCTGGTGCTTGCAAAAGATGAACCTCTGGCGTTAGAGCTGGATGAGGTGTTGCCATTCCATGAAGCGAGTAGAGTCCTTCTTGAGTTGAATATCCTGGCCAATGTCAAAGTTCTCAGGCCGTCTTCTTAGGCGAGTTCACTTAGACCTTCAGTTGGTCAGAGATATCTTGACTCTGGGTGATGGAGTGGCTTTTCTGGTACTATGTCCAGCACCTCCTGTGATAGGTCTGCAGTGTGGTTGTTTGAGGTTCCTGTTTCTTCTTGGGTCAGGGGTGAAGAAAGTGTCATGGTCCCATCTTCCTGGAACACTCTGGTCGCTTTCAGCTTATGCAGTAGGTCCACTCCCAATAGGTTGAGGGTGCAGGTTTTTTACACAACAAACTGGGACATGATGGAGTGTTCTGGCTGAGTCCACACGCTCAGGGGCTTCATAATCTGGAAATATCTGACTTGACCATCAATTCCCATGCAGGAAGCAGAAGATTCTGATAGGTAGGTGAGGTTGCGGAGTTCCACAAGAAAAGATATGACTACGCCATCCACTCTCAGGATATTGGTCCCACTGGTGGGGTTCCTTGTGGACTTGGTGTGCTCTTGTCCTATGGACGGGGTTCTTCACTGCTTTCTGTGTTTCTTCCTTGGCTTGCTTCTCTAGACAAAGTGGTGGGTCGTAGGGGTTCTCTGCAGCGGTTCCGGTAATGGCCAAGCTTGCCACATTTGTAACACTTGACATTTCTTCTGTCTTTAAAACGTGGTTGGCCATCTGGCTCTGAGACCACCATCAGGGGAGCTGTTTTGCGCACTCCTGGCTGGGATTCTATAACTTTTGCGACTGTGAGAAGGGTGTCCATTGCTATTGACCTGTACTCAGGCCTAGCTACTATCAGTGGCTTTCTGATTGGTTCTCTCAGTCCATGCACAAAGGCCTGTGCCAACATCTGTCTGTGTATCTGATCATGAATATTGAAGCCCAAATCTTGAAACACTTGCATCACTCTGCCATGGAACTTCTCCACAGACTCTGTCTTGTCTTGACTCATGACATGTAGGCTGAGAGTTTGTCCTGTTAGTCTGCTTTTGGCCCATTCTCTGAGTTGCTCAATTAGCTTTGGTCCTGTCTCCCAGGCATACGCATCTAACTCTGCTGGATGCTTGAAGTGTTCTCTCATAATTGGCCAGAATGCATCACCTGCTTTTATTTCCATTACGGTCCAGAGATCAGTCCAGGCTGCTGCATACGTTTGCTGGATCTGCTGCATTTTTTGGCAAAATGGCATGGGGTGTATCCCTGGGTCTGGCAGCATACTGATCACCTGGCTTGGGATGAAGGGCTCATAGGATGGTGCCTCTACCTGTCCCTGCTTTATTGGTGCTTGTGTGTTTTCTTCCCTAGTATTGGGCAGCATGTGTGACGTTGCATCTTTATCAGATAAGAAGTGACATGGTGTACTTGGTGCATACACTGGGTGAGATTTGGGCTTTAAAGTTGTCTTGCTGCATGGGGATTTCCCACTTCCTTGCTGAGGCTGCGGTGGATCAGTGTCATGGTTCCATGCTAGCAGCCCTGTAGCTATACCACTCCCCTGTGAAGCAAGCCCTAGCTGTGGACTGTTGTGTCTGGGGGCTACATGTAGCGTTTTGTGTAGGGAGATCTGCACTTTCTTCTCCTGATATAATGACTGGCAATGTTTGTACTGTGCTTGGGATAGACAAGGTGCCCTGTGCTGGAAACACTGAATACAGGGACACCACATTGCTTGGATTGGGCGTTGACCCAGTTGATGAGGTGTGAGGGAGGAGCGAGAGAAAGAGGAGGGGAGGGAGAGAAGAGTGAAAGGGGGAAAAGAGAGAAAGATGGAGGAGAGAGAGAGAAGAAAGATGGAGGGGGAGAAGTAGAAGAAGATGAAGAACAAGATTTGAGAGTTGGAGAGGAAGAGATAGAAGAAGAGGAAGATGAAGAAAATGGATGTGTCAGAGATGTGATGGAGGGAAAAGAAGGAATGAGAGGGATGGCAGCGAGGAAAGAGGAGAAAAGTCTGAAGAAGAAAGAGAAAGGGACTGAGAGAAGAAAAAGGAGAGGGTGTCCCCCTGTGACTCTTGAGAGGGGATGGTTGAAACAAAAATGCCTTCTCCCTGTGGAGAGAGGCGGGGAGCGTTCTTCCCTGTACAAGGCTCCTTACTCAATGAGAGCAGCCTACACCTGTCCCGTGTCTCCACATGATGGACATGTGATGTGTGTGACTCTGAATTCTGCTCTTGTGACATGTCAGTGATCTTTTTCTCACAGATGATTTAACACCTTTTCAAACTTATTCACATAAAAAAAAAACATTCACATAAAAAAAAAAAAAAAATCACTTCCTGGTCCGTTCAAATTAACTTGCTGTATCTTTTACACGATGCACCGCTGCTCTTTTATAGCAGATGGTAATCTATTAATAAACTTTCCCGTTACCTTTCAAATAACAAAAAACAAGAAAAAAACATTTCATTATGCAGCGTAAAGGCTGCCTGTCTATTTGCTTCTCACGTACTCTGACATTCTATTCACATGCCTAGCCCTTCGATTCTTACGTACTGTGTCTATTCCAAAAACCTATTCAACAAAGGTGATTTAAAAATCTGAAAACTGCACTCTGGTTCTGTTTGTTCTCGCCGAATGCCCGACGGGAGGGGCTACTCAGACCACTGTGTAGTTTGTGTCTGCTCTCTCCCTCAGCCTGTAATTCTCCTTATCTATGTGACCTTGTTCTAAAGCAAGCTTGTAGAAAAAAAAAAATGGCTGGAGAAATAAAGCTCTAAAATAAATTGCTTAGAGAAAAAATCTCTCCAAAATCATTTAAAAATGTACTTAAGAAAAATTTTAAAAAACAAAAAGTTAGATTTATTAAAAAAAAAAAAAAACCTCTAGAAAAAGGAAACAAAAAATAAATTCACCCAAAAGGGGAGAAATGAGAAAAAACCTTATTAATCATAAAACTCTGAAAAACAACCCTTCTTACTAAAACAGCTAATTAAAAATCTCTGGAATGTCAGCTGGCTGCTTCCCCCCTCCCTTCCTTATATCTCTGCTTGCTGTCTCTATAGGCACTAAAATCACGTATCAAAAAAAAAATATATATTATTCCTCAGAATAGCAAAAAATGAATATAGTTCAGTCTGAATGCCTGATAATTCTCACGTTAAAACCTGTAGCCAAAAAACTAGCTTAAAAAAATAAAAATCAAAGCCAAGAAACAGAATGCCTGATAACGTGATTAGCAGAGGAGGGGGGGTCAAAGGGGTTTTCTCGCTGCTGCAGCCAGCACACTGCTCTGAATGAGATACTGACAGAGCGCACGGAGATGTGATTTAAAGCGACAGTACCTGATACAACAGTGAGATAGACACCCGGGAGAATACGAATCCCTCTTTTGATGATCTGTGACACATACAAGCTGCTCTGGTAACTGATAACTCACCAATTGCACTGAGCGCGGTGAGGCTCAAGGTTCTATCGCTCTGTACGTACGCCCTGGCTGGTGCGCCGGTCACAGTAATCTGCAATAGCCTTCATCAAAATTCTCACTATCCACGTCTGATTTGACTGGGATGGCCTCCCAGTGCGTGGACAATTATTGTGAGAACTTATCCAAACAAAGCTTCTGCCCTTCACGTCTGATTTGACTGGGATGGCCTCCCAGCGCGTGAAAGTTTACCTCAGAAACTTAACCGAACAAAGCCCTCGCTGTTGTGAATGGGTTTGAGATGAGTTCTGAGCAGAGGCTCCCTCTGGTGGTTACAAGCGGTACTAGTGAAGATTGTGAGGACTGGGAATCAGGTGTTACTGACTGGTCTTATATAAGGGAGTCATTTTCCCATCAGGGTTGCCGGTGATCAATTGTTCTGGTCTGAATCCTTCATTCCAGTTTCCCTTGTAGCCTGCTGTGTCGTGTCTGCATCTCCTGCTACCACATAAGAATTTTTCTTCTTTTGTGTTGTTGCTATATTTTTGCATTTTGTCCTGCACTTCTTTTGGGGCCTTCTGGGTCCCCTCCGGGGGCTTCTGCCTTCTCAGTTTAGTTCAGCCACTGAGTTTTGTTCTTTTGCTTTTTCCAGTTTTTTCAGTGGCTGATGTTTTGATTTTGTTACACCAGAGAGCTAATTTAGGTGGTAGAGGTCGTGTGATCTCAGGTGATTTTGAAATTAGTAGAGTTGGTGTTTTTCAGGGTTTTCTGGGATTGCAGTAAGTACCCTTCCTGTCCTTTTCTATTTAGATAGTTTGGGCCCCAGCGTTTGCTCATTCTATTTTCTTTCTGTGTCAGTATTTCCTCTTGTCTAACCGCCATTACATGTTTGGGGGCTTTCTATTATCTTTGGGGTTCTGCTCCGGGGCAGATAGCTTTCCTATTTCTATCTTTAGGTGTAGTTAGTTTCTCAGGCTGTGACGAGGCGTCTAGGACCAATGTAGGAACGCTCCACGGCTGCCTCTAGTTGTGGTGGTTAGTCAGGGTACTGCAATCCCATAGATTCCAACTGCTCTGGTGTATTGCCTTTTTTACCTGCACTCCTCAGCTACCGAAACATAACAGTATCACAGGATCTTTTCTCCCAATGGAGTTTGCACAGTTGTCTGGCCGTGTGGATCAGCTTGCCACTGAGGTTCGGAGTATTGCTATCTATCTTGCTGGGTTGCCTGTTGTGGAACCTAGGATCCCCATGCCAGATTTGTTTTTAGGGGATCGAGCTAAGTTTCAGAATTTCAAAAATAATTGTAAATTGTTTTTTGCCTTAAAATCTAAGTCCTCAGGAAACGCAGCGCAGCAGGTTCAAATTATCATCTCTCTCCTGCGCGGCGATCCTCAGGATTGGGCTTTTTCCCTGATACCTGGGGATCCTGTTTTGAGTGATGTTGATGCGTTTTTTCAGGCTTTGGGGTTATTGTACGATGAGCCTAATGTCACTGATCAAGCTGAAAAAGCCTTGTTGGCATTAAATCAGGGGCTTGATGACGCTGAGTTATACTGTCAGAGATTCCGTAGGTGGGCAGTCCTGACCAAATGGAATGACGACGCTTTGGCGGCCCTTTTCCGGAAGGGTCTGTCGGATAATGTAAAGGATGTTATGGTGGGATTCCCTGTCCCCTCTGGTCTCAATGATTCTATGTCATTAGCGATTCAAATTGACAGACGTTTGCGTAAACGGAGAAGTATGCGTGGAGTGGTGTTGCCTTGTGAGCCAGCTTCTGAGCCCATGCAGTGTGATGGAGTGGTGTCTGGGGCACAGCGTCATGAGTTTCGAAAGCGCAATAGGTTATGTTTCTACTGTGGTGATGCCTCTCATGCTATTTCAGTCTGCCCTAAGCGGGGAAGACGTTTTGCACGCTCAGTTGTCTTGGGTAGTGTTCAGACTAAGTTTTTATTAACTGTCACTCTGATATGCTCTCTGTCCTCATTTTCTGCTCAGGCTTTCGTTGATTCTGGAGCAGCTATTAACCTGATGGATTATGATTTTGCTAAACGTTGTGGGTTTCCCTTGATACCCCTACAGAAGTCTATTCCCCTACTGGGGATCGATTCTACCCCTTTGGCTGAGAATAAACCACAGTTTTCTACTCAGGTGATAATGAGGGTTGAACCTGATCACCAGGAGTGCTGCAAATTTTTGGTTCTATATAATCTGCATGACATTATCGTGCTGGGTTTCCCTTGGTTACAGTCTCATAATCCTGTTTTGGATTGGAAATCTGTCTGTAACCAGTTGGGGCTGCCAATGTGTTAATACCAACACTCCTGTTTTTCTGCTCTCCCCCAAGCTCAGGATGTTCCTGACTTTTTGTTTGATTTTTCTGATGTGTTTAGCGAAAGTAAATCTGCATCCTTACCCCCCCATAGGAGCTATGACTGCGCTATTGAATTAGTGCTGGGTAGTAAATTCCCTAAAGGTCGCCTTTTTAACTTGTCTGTACCTGAACATGACGCTATGCGGTCTTATATCAAGGAATCATTGGAGAAGGGTCATATCAGACCATCCTCTTCACCCTTAGGTGCCGGTTTTTTCTTTGTGGCCAAAAAAGATGGTTCATTAAGGCCGTGTATTGATTATCGTCTCTTGAACAATATTACTGTGAAATATCAATACCCGTTACCCTTGATTTCTGACCTGTTTTCCAGGGTGAAAAACGCTACTTGGTTTACCAAGCTTGACCTCAGGGGGGCGTATAACCTTATTCGCATTAAGCACGGGGATGAATGGAAGACGGCATTCAATACCCCTGAAGGGCATTTTGAGTACCTAGTGATGCCCTTTGGGCTCACTAATGCCCCTTCCGTCTTCCAGTCCTTCATGAATGACATTTTCAGGGATTTTGTGGACAAATTTCTGATTGTTTATTTGGATGATATCTTGATTTTTTCTAATCATTGGGACTCTCATGTGAAACATGTTCGGACTGTGTTCCAGATTTTGAGGGATAATGCTCTGTATGTGAAGGGATCAAAGTGTCTTTTTGGCATACAGAAGATCTCATTTCTGGGATTCATTTTGTCCCCATCTGTTATTGAAATGGACCCGGTCAAGGTTCAGGCCATCTGTGATTGGGTCCAACCTACTTCATTAAAGGCTCTTCAGAGATTTTTGGGTTTTGCCAATTTTTATCGTAAATTTATTGGTAATTTCTCGGTTATTGTTAAACCATTAACTGATTTGACCAGAAAGGGTTCTGATGTGGTGAATTGGCCTCCTGAGGCAGTCTCTGCATTTCAGGAACTTAAGCAGAGATTCACTTCTGCTCCTGTTCTACGGCAGCCTGATGTTTCTCTGCCATTTCAGGTGGAGGTTGATGCCTCTGAAATTGGGGCAGGTGCCGTTTTGTCCCAAAAAGATCCAGAGACCTCTAAAAGTAACCCTTGTGCCTTTTTCTCTCGAAAATTTTCTCCTACTGAACGTAATTATGACGTGGGTAATCGGGAGTTATTGGCCATGAAGTGGGCTTTTGAAGAGTGGAGACATTGGCTGGAGGGAGCCAAACATCAGGTGGTGGTCCTTACGGACCATAAGAATCTGGTCTATCTGGAATCTGCCAAGCGACTCAATCCTAGACAGGCCAGGTGGGCCTTGTTTTTCACACGTTTTAATTTTGTGGTTTCCTTTCTTCCTGGCACTAAGTATGTTAAGGCGGATGCCGTCTCGAGGAGTTTCCTTGCGGACTCTCCTGAGTTATCTGATCCTTCTGTTATTTTGAAAGAGGGTGTAGTTCTTTCCGCCATCTCGCCCAATTTGAGACTTGCTCTGGAGGGGTGTCAGGAGGATAGGCCCGAGCGCTGCCCTGTTGGAAAATTGTTTGTCCCGGACCAATGGAAAAAGAGTGTGATGTCTGAGATTCATTGTTCCGCATTGGCTGGGCATCCCGGAATTTTTGGTACCAGAGACTTGGTTAGTCGGTCCTTTTGGTGGCCTACCTTGTCTCGCGATGTCAGGGAATTTGTGCAGTCCTGCGGGACTTGCTCTCGCTCCAAGCCTTGCTCTCGCTCTAGTGGTTTGTTGATGCCATTGCCTGTGCCCAAGAGACCATGGACCCATATCTCTATGGATTTCATTTCCGATCTTCCTGTTTCTCAGAGAATGACCACCATCTGGGTAATTTGTGATAGGTTTTCCAAAATGATACATCTTGTGCCATTACCTAAGTTGCCTTCCTCCTCTGAATTGGTGCCGTTGTTTCTTCAGCACGTGGTTCGTTTACACGGCATTCCTGAGAACATTGTGTCTGACAGAGGAGTCCAGTTTGTTTCCAGATTTTGGAGGACTTTTTGTTCTAAACTGGGTGTTCAATTGTCTTTCTCCTCGGCATTTCATCCTCAGACCAATGGTCAAACTGAGAGAACAAACCAGACATTAGAGACTTATCTAAGATGCTTTGTGTCTGCTGATCAGGATGACTGGGTCTCTTTTTAGCCTTTGGCTGAGTTTGCTCTTAATAATAGGGCTAGCTCTGCCACTTTGATGTCTCCGTTTTTCTGTAATTCTGGTTTTCACCCTCGATTTTCTTCCGGACAGACGGAAGCTTCTGTCTGTCCAGGTGTTGACTCTGTTGTTGAGCGTATGCAACAGATTTGGGACCAGGTAGTGGAGAGGTTGTCCCTCTCTCAGGAGAAGGCCCAGCGGTTTGCTAACCGGCATAGGACTGATGGTCCTCGGTTTAAAGTGGGGGACTTGGTCTGGTTGTCCTCAAAGAATATTCCTATGAGAGTAGCATCTCCTAAATTTAAGCCTAGGTTCATTGGACCTTATAAGATCATGGAGATTATTAATCCTGTTTCTTTTCGTTTGCATCTTCCAGGGACATTTAAGATCCATAACGTGTTCCACAAGTCCTTGTTGAAGAGGTTTGTTGAGCCAGTGGTTCCTGCTACTGTGCCTCCTGACCCTGTTTTGGTTGAGGGCAATCTGGAGTATGTGGTTGAGAAAATATTGGATTCTCGTTTTTCTAGACGAAGACTCCAGTATTTGGTTAAATGGAGAGGTTATGGTCAGGAAGACAATTCTTGGGTGTTTGCTTCGGACATCCATGCTAGGAGACTTATCCATGCGTATCATAGAACTCATCCTGACCGACCTGGTTGCTCAAATGAGGGTTCGGTGACCCCTCCTCAAGGGGGGTACTGTTGTGAATGGGTTTGAGATGAGTTCTGAGCAGAGGCTCCCTCTGGTGGTTACAAGCGGTACTAGTGAAGATTGTGAGGACTGGGAATCAGGTGTTACTGACTGGTCTTATATAAGGGAGTCATTTTCCCATCAGGGTTGCCGGTGATCAATTGTTCTGGTCTGAATCCTTCATTCCAGTTTCCCTTGTAGCCTGCTGTGTCGTGTCTGCATCTCCTGCTACCAGATAAGAATTTTTCTTCTTTTGTGTTGTTGCTATATTTTTGCATTTTGTGCTGCACTTCTTTGGGGGCCTTCTGGGTCCCCTCCGGGGGCTTCTGCATTCTCAGTTTAGTTCAGCCACTGAGTTTTGTTCTTTTGCTTTTTCCAGTTTTTTCAGTGGCTGCTGTTTTGATTTTGTTACACCAGAGAGCTAATTTAGGTGGTAGAGGTCGTGTGATCTCAGGTGATTTTGAAATTAGTAGAGTTGGTGTTTTTCAGGGTTTTCTGGGATTGCAGTAAGTACCCTTCCTGTCCTTTTCTATTTAGATAGTTTGGGCCCCAGCGTTTGCTCATTCTATTTTCTTTCTGTGTCAGTATTTCCTCTTGTCTAACCGCCATTACATGTTTGGGGGCTTTCTATTATCTTTGGGGTTCTGCTCCGGGGCAGATAGCTTTCCTATTTCTATCTTTAGGTGTAGTTAGTTTCTCAGGCTGTGACGAGGCGTCTAGGACCAACGTAGGAACGCTCCACGGCTGCCTCTAGTTGTGGTGGTTAGTCAGGGTACTGCAATCCCATAGATTCCAACTGCTCTGGTGTATTGCCTTTTTTACCTGCACTCCTCAGCTACCGAAACATAACACCTCGCTTCCACAACTGGATTTTTTGGGATAACTTCCCTCCAATATGTGAAGAATATCTGCGTGGACTTATCCAAAACAAAGCTCCCGCCCTCCACGTCTGATTTGACTGGGATGGCCTCCCGGTGCGTGAAAGTTTACTGCGGGAACTTATGCAGCAATTGTCTTTTGCTATACAGCCCCCAGAGATCAGCAAGCAAAAACACAGTCACCGTTCCAACTTTCTCCCGGTTCACATAAAACATGAAACATATACAGCACAGCAGCAACCAACTCGGCTTATATCCCAGGGCTTTTGGATAAGGGTATGGACTTTTTACACAACCTGGGAATGCGGTGATGACCACGTCCGACCGGCTGGAAGTGTAGGCTAGGACTAGGCACAGGGAACATTCAGGTAAGATGACAAAGTTTTCTTACCTTACTGATGGAGCTGCAGTCTCCGTCCCGTGTGCCAAGGCCAGGGCCAACACCCCCGTCTCTCCGGTCGGCCAGGTCCTCGTGCGTTTCGTCCAATGCCCTGCGTGCAGGCGCCAACTGATATGGAAATTTAATTAGGATAAAAATATCCTTCTGTGATTGCTGCTTGCCATGTCCAAATCTCTATATAATGTCTTTTTGAGCGCTCAGAACGAAATGAGGACTGTCCACAACGCAAGTGTCAGTATAACAGTTCGTCAAAGACATACATTTATTATTCATTCAAGGTTTTATACATTTACAAAAAGGGGCTGGTTAGTCAATTAACATACAATTAAAAGCTGCTAGATTATTGGCTGTTCTAGTGTAAATATGATAATTATGATAATCATGATTAAAAGAGCTGAAGTTGCAGAATTATTGTTTATATTCTTGTGACCTAGTTGTCTTGCATAACTATAATGTAAACAACAGATATCTAATAGGACTTTTTGTACTTCATGCATTTGTTCCTTTATGAAGGCCAGATTTCTTTAAAACGACTGATTATAGCTGGCCTAGAAATATGTGAGCACAAGGTTTTTTAGCAAGTGAGATCTATCTAACTGTGAACTGTGAATACATATATCTGAATATACTTTGAATATATGGAATACATATATATTTCCATGACAAAACTTGTGCCCATGCAAAAGCCTCCCGCAGCCGGCCGGGGAATTGGTGTCACTGCCAATTCCAGATAGACCATGGACTCATCTGTCCATGGATTTTATCACCGATCTTCCTCCCTCTAATGGCAAAACCGTGATCTGGGTAGTTGTTGATAGGTTCAGTAAACAAGCACATTTTGTACCATTAACGGTCCTCCCGTATGCTGAGACTCTATCTAAACTATTCATTGAGCATGTGATCCAGTTGCATGGTGTGCCTGTCAGTGTGGTGTCTGATAGAGGGGTGCAATTCGTGGCAAAATTCTGGAGGGCGTTTTGTAAAAGACTGGGCATTAGTCTGACATTTTCATCGGCCTACCATCCTGAGACCAATGGTCAGACTGAAAGGACCAATCAGTCTTTGGAGCAGATTTTACAGTGTCTTGTCACATCTAGACAGGATGATTGGTTCTCTGCAATACCTATAGCAGAATTCGCTTTCAATAATCGTGTCAATCAGTGCACTGGTACTTCTCCATTTTTCTGCAACTATGGGTTTCACCCTCATTTTGGTGAGTTTTCCCGGATGGATTCAGGATGTCCAGGGGCTGATTCGGCCTTTCTGCAGTTGGGGAGGTCTGGAGGGAGGTTCAGAGAAACATTGGGGAGGCTCAGGGCAAATATAATTTTTTTGCAGATAAACGACGTTCTGTGGGGCCAGCTTATCAGGTGGGGGATAAGGTATGGTTATCCACCAAAAATATAAGGCTGAGAATACCCTTGGCTAAGTTGGGTCCCAAGTATATTGGTCCGTATGAAATTTTAGAGGTGATTAATCCTGTGGTCTTTCGCCTGGGCTTGCCTCCGTCGTTGCGGATCCCCAATGTGTTCCATAAGGCGCTTCTGAAGCCGTCGGTGCCTTCCTCTGGTGAGTCTCCCTCACACCCACCACCTGTTGTGGTAGATGGACAGACCGAGTATGAGGTGGAACAGGTAGTGGATTCTCGTATGTTCCGTTGTTCACTTCAGTACTTGGTCCATTGGAAAGGTACGGTCCTGAGGACCAGTCATGGGTGCTGGTGCGTTCGGTCCATGCTGATTGGTTGGTCCGGGCCTTTCACGCTCATCATCCAGGAAGCCTGGAGGTCCGGTGGCCCCCCATTGAGAGGGGGGTACTGTTATGGTCCAGTCAGGAGTTTATGCTCTGCTGTCCTCTCTCAGGACTGGTCATGCTGGGGTTAATTTCCTCGGCCTCGCTCTGGAGCTAGCTGGGCTATTTAAGTCCGTCACAGCTGGCTTACCAGTGTTAGTGATAGCCCAAGCTTCCAGTTTAGAGCCTCTGACCCTTGTACCTTGATGATCCTCTTCCTTTGACTTGTTTACTCGTGTATGACACGGACTGACTCTGACCCCGTCTCTTGGTTTCCGTCTCTGCTGCTACGTTCTCTGTCTTTTTGATTCCCTGGCTTGTACCCCGACCACGTCTCCCGTCTCACGTCCTTGGACCCCGCGCTCATGTTTGGCTATATGACCCTCTGTTGGTATACTGACTACATTTATTGCTGCTCCTTCTGGTACTTCTGCCTCTGTACGGTTTTGACCTATT